>OY754310.1:19846596-20103531 GCA_963573325.1 Astragalus glycyphyllos
TATTATATTAATCCTTTTTACTTCTTATTTTTTGGGTGTGATCCCAAGTTATTCAAGAGAGGTGATATCTCTTGGTTTTGTAGCAATGGATGCTGTAGCAATTGATGCATACTTCTCAGCAACTAAAGTCAGGGTTTCATTACAAGTCTTATGTCTAAACTCTAAATAAGTTCACCCCTGTATATGAAGTACCCACAGTATCACCCTATGAACTATGCTATCGTATGTCTAGGTTTTAGCATGGAATTAACAAAGTTTCCTTTATTAAAACACTTACCCACATTAGTTCTTGAGTTCCAATTACAAACCATGTCTGAATTTATAATTTGCATTCACTTTTAGCTGGACAATTCTAAAGATGAATATGACAGTGTTATCATGCAAGAACTAAAATGCAAACATCAATATATAACATAAAACAAGTTAAAGGATTATTACAAAGTTTATGGCATCCCAACTATAAGAGAGTTTAGCTCGTGCTTAACATTACTAAGGACATACAAACTAATGTAAATAACATGTTCATATTACTGAAAAATTCAAAGGGAAAGAAATAGAGTAGAAGATACACGGTTTCCCTTTGCATAAATCAGTCCCGTAATGCTGGAGCATCGCTTCTACTTGCACTGTGCAGGGACCATTCCTTGCGCAGAATGTAGTTGCATCAAGGTGAAGGAAGAAGTTCTCAAGTTACACGGTTTAGAAGATACACGGTTGAGTTCCCTTTGCATAAAAGGTGGCTCCTTTGAATGAGATTTCTTCATGGTTGAGTTTCCTTGGAGGAGTTGATCTCTTTTAAATCCATGTGCCTCAAAAAGTAGATTGGACATTTGCTTTATTAAAGAGAAGAGGTCCTATGGTGAATTGACAAGTGTCCTCAAAAGGTGGCCCCCTTGAGTGAGGTTTCTTCCTGGTTGGGTTTCCTAAGGTTGGAGTAATTTCCCATTGGTAATGTTGGAGCATTTAAATCTGCCACAATGCAGCGGCATTGATTGCAGGGGCATCTAATGTTGTAGCATTGAGTAAACACATTAAAATACAACATGGGGCCCCAAAAGTGCCAAATGATCACAAATCAGTTCCTAACCCTCTTTTACTCTAAACAACACATATTAACTACTTTAACAATAATATCACTTAGAAACTCACATTGATTTAAGTCTAGAACATATAAATAACTCTATATAAATAAGAGTTATCAGCAGGCCAGAAGATGAAGAACTGGAATGGCTGTCATCGCCGTCGTAACTTTGGTCTTGGTTTTGAGAGTCAGAGTTAGAAGACATGGTAAACGAAAGGGATGATAGCAAGAGAAAGGAAGAGGTTCTGGTTCACAAAAAAAAAAGGAATCGTAATGGTGATGAAGCGTTTCGAAGGGGAACAAGTAACCGTGCGTAGGCAACGATGAGGGCTATTTATAGCTATGGTGGGAGACGCTTGTGTAGCATTGTGAACCATTGTGCCGCCCTATCGTTTTGCGTGAAGCAAACCGCCAAGTGTCACGTAGTGGCAGTTATGTTCCTTCAAACCGTCATATCAAGTCATATCAAAGGGTTTTTGCTCCATCAGTCACGCGCTCGCGGCCATACCACAGCACAAAAAGAGGGGCAATTGTTAACCCCCGAAAACAAGAGAGGCCCTCGAGGTACACTACAAGACAAAATCCCCGAGGAAGGGGTAAGCTAGAGGATCAACAAGTTAGGCCGAGGGAGAGTAAAGCCTCAGCCTATAGAGTGCCATGGCCAGGGTGACTCGGGTGCCTAAGTTACTGTCTGAGGATAATTGTCAGCCGAGTGACCAAGTGGCCGAGGTAAGGCAGGATTGCTTGGGAGGAAAGGAAGAGAAAACACGAAGACAGAACGTGCGAGCAGTTGAAGATCAAGCGAAGGAGCGAGGCCGTAAAAATCGGAGCAAGAGGGATTTACCCTACTAACCGTGCTAGTGGGATCGTGGGTAGTTGCCCCGTTTCTTTAGGGCTTAAGAGCGATGATAGGCGTTGATCTTGGATTGATCCAACGATAGGCAAGTGTTGGCTTGAATAGTGGTCGGCGAGGGCTTGTGTATATATATAGCACAGAGTAAATGTAAAAAGACACATATGAATCAATCAACACTCTACGATTATTTATATTTATCTTCTTTTACCGCTCTTTATCTTTACTTTAAGCATTAGGCCAGTAGAATAATCTAACCCTCGCGTCCCATTCACCCAACTTGGCCTTTTTTAGAGGAGTCAGGATACCCACAGTCGAGGAGTAGAGTTCCCTCCTCGGAGCAATTGTTTGAAGAACAGAGGAATCAAAGACTGTCAAAACCTCTGGCCGACGCCACGGCTAGGACCTAAGAGTTTGACGACAACATCTGTATTTATAGAGCTAGGTGACGCTGGCCTGTAATTCGGTTAAGCGAGTCAATTTGCACCGTTGAGATCATGCTCAGTGCACTTTGTACTGTGGCGTGAGCGGAGTGCAGATTGTGGGCCGATCCTCTCCCAGTAGGAGGATTGGGCCCTCGGCCCAATCTGGAACAGTTTCACCCAAGCCGAAGTCGTCCAAAGGGCGGGTTCAATCTATATGAAGTGAGTTTGAGCTTCAATACATAACGAACTAACAAGAGGACCTAAACAATAAGAGATGAGAGGCAAATTAGTACGAGTTCATACAATGCATTTTGACAAAATTTAAGAAATAAAGAAGTCGAGGTTGGTACCTGAAGAGTACTTAGAGTTACTGTCAATGATTTGATATTAGTCATCTCTAGCAACGAGTTGAGTAGATGCAAAGGAGTCGCCTCAGGATGCTCGATATCATCTATATCAAAACTAACTTGTTTAATAGAAGAAAAATGGCACCCACAGATATTCTGGAAAACAGTACCACTAAAAGCAAAGATAGAAATATTTGGAGCAGATATCTCAATTTTCAAATTGGTTCGATAATAATAACCTATATCTATAGACAGATTGAGAAGCATGATATTTGATATGTGGAAGGGTTGTTCCTTCTGATAAAAACAGCCGCTGAGGATCAAAGTATTAAACTTGTTAAAAGTGATAAAGGGCTCGAGGCGACCATCATTTCCACTGCATAAGTAGACAGAGTGTAGTTTCGAGTAGGTTAATGTTGGCAAATTTAGAGAATTTGGAAATATTAGGTTGGGATATTGAGGTCTAGAGAGGTCAAAGAGCAACACGAAAACAAGGAAGGCGGAAAGTCTCCAATATTACAAAAAAGATGTAAACAATTGACATTGTGTGAAATGGTGTCACAACTCTGTTGAGTAAGTAAGGGTCCCCTTAAAAATCGCAAGCGTTCTCGTGATAATCACCCCAACGTTTGAAATCGAGAGATTTCAACGGCGTCGAGGAATCGCGAAGAGATAGAATCTGAGGCACGAATGGGTGAAACATTTGAGAGTCTTAAAGTCGAAGGAACTTAATTTGAGAGTGGGAAGGTGCTTCCAGAGATATTTCCATCTTACAGATAATAGGCAAGTCAAAGGAACATTTGTGTGGCCTTTTCTCTTATTGTCTTTCTTGTTTTCGTTTTCACACGTGTGCCTTAGTCGTCGCTTCATTTTCTCAGAAAAAGCAAGATTTTCAAACTGAAAGAAAGATAATGTTAGGACGATGTTTGGTTTTGACTGATAGTTGAAAAAATCAGGACCATCGAACGCGATTTGCTTGATTATTGAGAAATTGATTCCACTTTTCCCCTTTGATTGTCATGGTCACTTTGTTATCTCTATGTCCTGCGACTTTGCAACTTCATTGGAGAGTATTTCTTTTTTTTTTGTTCAATATTGGAGAGCGTTTCTAGATTAGAGACGGTTTTTTTTGTACCCCCACCCTTTCAACCCATACCCCCCCTGCTTGAATCTCTCCCAGTACTCAGCTAATGACTCATCGTCCTGTCTAATGCCACATATCTGTTTTCTGATTGATGCAGCTCTAGAGGCAGGAAAGTATCTTTCTAAGAACACTCTTTTCAGAGCATTCCAGCTTGTGATAGAATTCGGTTCAAGGTAATATATCCAATCTTTTGACGCACCTTGCAATGAGAATGGAAAGGCTCTGAGCTTGATGTGATCTTCAGTGATTCCTTCAGGCCTCAATGGTGTAGAACACACAACCTGGAATTCTTTCAAATGCTTATGCGGATCCTCACCTACAAGACCATTAAACTTTGGCAACAAGTGTATTAAACCAGATTTCAATTCAAAGGGTGCATCAGCTTCAGGATAATCAATACATAAACCATTATAGTTCACATCAGGGGCAGCAATGCAGCAACAAATGTGAAAATGACAACAAATTGAGCAGGATAGAGAGGGATGAAGATCCTTTTCCCATTCAGGATGACTTTCCTGATGAGCAGCTTTTACTTATGCATGGAGTTACTCCTTGGTTTGCTGATATTGTTAATTATCTTGTTGTTGGTGTTTTTCCTACAGGTGCATCCAGGACACAAATTCACAAACTCAAGAGTGATGCCAAATATTATGTTTGGGATGATCCATATCTTTGGAAGTTTGGTACGTAGTGATCAGGTAATTAGGAGATGTGTCCCCGACTATGAGATTGAATCTATTTTGCATCTTTCTCATGCTTCTCAAGTAGGGGGGAACTTTGGTCCTCAAAGGACTGCAAGGAAAGTCTTAGACTCAGGTTTCTATTAGCCCACTATTTTTAAAGATGCCTATGAGACTTACCGCACTTGTAAAGAGTGTCAGATAGCAGGTACAGCCATCACTCGTAAGAGTGAAATGCCTCAGCAACCTATGCTTTTCTGTGAGGTATTTGATGTATGGGGAATCGACTTCATGGGTCCCTTTCCTATATCATTTGGTTTTCTCTACATTTTGCTTGCTGTTGATTATGTTTCAAAGTGGGTGGAAGCTATCCCCACTAGGACTAATGATTCTAGAGTTGTTGCAGATTTTGTCAGGTCCAATATCTTTTGCAGGTTTGGAATACCCCGAGCTATCATAAGTGACCAGGGCACTCATTTCTGTAACCTCACCATGGAAGCTTTGCTCCGGAAGTACGGAGTTGTGCACAGAGTCTCTACTGCATATCACCCACAAACTAATGGGCAAGCTGAGATCTCAAACAGGGAGATCAAACAGGTTTTAGAGAAAATGGTGCAGCCAAATAGGAAGGACTGGAGCCGCCGTCTAGAAGACGCACTTTGGGCTCAAAGAACAGCTTTCAAGACACCAATAGGGATGTCTCCCTATCGACTTGTTTTTGGTAAGGCATGTCACCTTCCTGTAGAGATAGAACACCGTGCTTATTGGGCGGTAAAGAGTTGTAATTTGGAGATGCAACAAGCAGGTATTGAAAGAAAACTCCAATTACAACAGCTTGAAGAGCTTAGGCTAGAGGCTTATGAAAGCTCTAGGATTTATAAAGAGAAAACTAAGCACTTCCATGATAAAATGATTTCTAGGAAGGAATTCTCTGTGGGCCAACAGGTTTTACTGTTTAAATCCCGCCTTAAGCTTATGGCTGGGAAACTTCGATCCAAGTGGATTGGCCCTTTTGTTGTTACTAATGTTTTTCCTCATGGTGCAGTAGAAATAAAAAGTGCAGGTACTGACAAAACCTTCAAGGTCAATGGGCAACGCCTGAAGCTATTCCATGAAAGTTCGGTGCCTAAAGATGCACCCATAGAAGAGCTTTCCTTGGAAAAGCCCACCTACTCTGCAACTTGACCAGGGAGCACCTTTTCCTTTCTCTCACTCTTATTTAATAATTATGTCCTTTCATTGAGGACAATGCATGTTTTAAGTGTGGAGGAGGGAACCATTTTTTTTGTGTTGTTTTCAATTTTCTCTGTTTTGGTTTTGTTTCTTAAAAAAAAAAGAAAAAAAATTGCATGCTTTTCTTTGGTTTTTGAGTTACAATTATGAGTATTGTTCTTAGTTCTCTTGACTAGAGCCTTGTGATGTGATGTGAAAAAATTTGCTGTGCATTCTTAGTATGATAGGTAAGACTAAACTCTGAATTGTACATCATTAGTAGCAGATCATTAACCCTTGTGAGTTTTGAGCCTTATATGGATAATGTAACACCCCCCTTTTACTATTACAACTAAATAGACAATTATCAGAGTCACCTCGAAGGGCGCTACATTTTTCACCATTTTAAAAAAAAAACACCATTTATTCCAAAAAAAAAATCTCCAAAATAATTTATATAAAAGAAATCACCAAGCAGCGGAAATATTAACCAGTTTAAACATCTCCAGAATTAACAATTAAAGACATCTCCAAAATTAATTAAAACAATTTCCAATAACTAAAATAATAGTTCAAAACGATAACTAACGACTCCCCGGTGCTACATATCAGAGCTGACACAGACCCAAACGAGAGAGGAAGCAAAACCTAGCAATTCCTCCACGAGCACTAGCGATCACCTGCAGCGTTGCCGCATGAGAGCAACATTCCAAGCAGAAGGGGTGAGTCTAACAGAGGTAATAAGCAGATGATAAAAATATGCTAGCATCAGGTAACTACAGCAACACAATACAATTACACCATATCACAGCACCAGATACCAAAGGAAAAATCCATTTGACAGTGAACCACCAAAATTATAACATTCATAGACAATGGGATGATATGCAACCCCTCCAGTGGGCATATGCATGCGGTACCGATCACCAAAATGAGCCACGACGGGCATATCACCAATAAACACCAGAGGCAGAGCCTATATCACCAAAACATGCATATGACAATGCGACACCATGATTATGCACCAACTCACCATAACAAGTATTTAAAATAAATACTATATCACCAGAATCAAAACAAATGATTTCACCAAAAATAGCACCAAGTTGTAGCATCACAGCTACCACTAAACTCTCCTGAGCATACCAGCACCGCACCTGAAATATTAACACCAGACGGCTCCACAACGCGGACATAACGCACGCACACCACGCACAAGACTGGCGCACAGCGCCTAGGCACATCGCACCTACTTCAGCGAATTAATTAAAATAGCAAACGACATCGGATTTCAACAAATAAATACTTGTTGGAAAGCCCTATGGGTCTGGTTATCATCCCTAAGTTCAGTTTTTGAAGGAGAGTGTCCAATAGGTACAGTTTTCGAAAAGCACACAGGCTAGTTGCAAAAGAGGACAGTTTCTGTCCTTCAAATTCAAGCAATTCCAAAGTGACCAAAACTCAATCAAATTGCATGAAACTTGTGCATAAACTGGGGCAAATTTTGTCTAGTTTTCAAAGAAATTGGATTCGTTCGAAAAGGAGTTCTTTTGAAAACGTGGTAACCAAAACACTGACCCTGTGTCCAGATTGTTTCCAGAATCTTACTCTAACTTGTGGAATTCATATCTCGAGCTACACAACTCTAAACGCAACCAAACCAGTGCCAAATTAACAAGCATTAAGTCTATTTTCCAGAAAAATAAACCACATAATTTTTCGGTCAATACAACGTTCCCAGTCACCGAAATACCGAATCTATACCCAAATCGTTTCCAGAATTTTAACCTAACTTGTATCGCCTATAACTCGAGCTATACAACTCCGAATTTGACGAAACCAGTGCCAAAACGACCGGCGTTAAGTCTATTTTCAAAAACAATCAACCTCATAATTTTTGGATCAACCAAACAGCGCCAGTTTTAGAAAAACCGAACCTGTGTCCAGAATCGCTAAATTGCCAAACACCAAACCCTAACGGCAACGACACCGCAACCACCACAACAAAAACGACAATTCGACAACGCGACAACAACAATCAACCACGCACAGAAACAACAAAAACACGAACAATAACAACACCATCATCGTGATACAACAATCACGCAACAACAAATAACGAAACAAATCACAATAACGTGCAATAATCATCAAAGCACCAATCTCAACGAAAACACGATATGCAACAACACGAACAATTCAACAAAACCCTAGACTACCCACACATAATTATCATCAACCCATTATCAAGGTTAAGCCCACCCTTACCTCGAATAACGTAAGCTCTGGAACACGACGAACGAGACACGAACAAAACCACAGCAACACGAACGATCCCCTTTTGAAATTCTTCGCGAAACCCTCCTCTTCTCTCCCTCTTTGCGCCGCGTGCTCTCTCTCTCACTCTCACTTTCGTTTTTCTTTTGCTTGCTGCGAATGAGGGTTTGGCTTAAACCCCCAGGGTTTAAGTTGAGGGCTCAGTAAACACTGGGCTCTCTACGTCACCACCTCCTTTACTCGTTTCACCTCCTACGCATATAAAATATTAACCTTTTAATTTATCTATATCCCGCCTCCAAATTATTTTAATAATTCAATCAACTATTTTAATTAAATTATTTCCGGGGTGTTACAACCCTCCCCCACTTAGAATCTTTCGTCCTCGAAAACATACCTGATTCAAACAGCTTCGGATAGGACTCTCGCATCTTGCTCTCCAACTCCCATGTCATGCTTTCACTAGCAGCTCCTAACCAGACCACTTTCACCAGGTTTATCTCTTTGCCACGTAAAGTCTTCACTTCACGATCTTCAATTCGCACAGGCATTGTCTCCACAGTGAGATTATCCCGCACATGCACATCATCCATCGGAATCACATGGGACGGATCCGAAATATACTTCCGAAGTTGCGACACATGAAATACATCGTGCAAATTCGCAAGATTAGGCGGCAAGGCCACCCTATAAGCAACATTACCAATTCTCTCAGTGATCTGATACGGTCCAATGAAACGAGGAGTCAACTTCTTTGTCTTCAATGCACGCCCAACACCAGCCATAGGCGTGACTCTCAAAAACACATGATCACCAGCTTGGAATTCTAAATCCTTCCTTCTCTTATCATGATAGCTCTTCTGTCTACTCTGCGACGCTTTCATTTTCTCACGGATCAATTTCACCTTTTCAGTAGTCTCTCGAACAACCTCGGGTCCAAGAACAATACTCTCCCCAGATTCATGCCAACACAACGGAGTCCTACATCTCCGACCATACAATGCCTCGAACGGTGCCATCCCGATGCTAGAATGGTAACTATTGTTGTAAGTAAACTCGATCAACGGAAGGTGAGTATCCCACGCACCTCCCTGCTCAAGAACACAAGATCTCAACAAGTCTTCCAACGACTGAATGGTCCTCTCTGTCTGCCCATCAGTTTGAGGATGATAAGCTGAACTCAACCTCAATTTAGAACCCAACGCTTCTTGCAAACTCTTCCAGAAATCAGAAGTGAACCTAGGATCTCTGTCAGACACAATGCACAAAGGAACACCATGCAACTTCACAATCACCTGAATATAAATCTCTGCCAATCTCGACACCGGATACGTGATATTGATAGGAATAAAATGAGCAGACTTCGTCAATCTATCCACAATCACCCAAATCGAATCGTGCCCCCTCACAGTATTAGGTAACCCTATCACGAAATCCATAGAAATACTATCCCACTTCCATTCCGGAATCTCCAACGGTTGCATCAACCCAGCAGGCTTCTGATGCTCAACCTTCGATTTCTGACAAGTCAAGCAGGAATACACAAACTGCGCCACATCACGCTTCATACCAGGCCACCAAAACATCTTCTTCAGATCCTGATACATCTTTGTAGCTCCCGGATGGATACTCAACTTACTCCTATGACCTTCTTCTAAAATTGCTCTTTTCATCTCCTCATCATCAGGAATGCAGATTCTTCCACGGTACTTCAATACATTCTGCGCATCCAACTCAAAGTCTTTATTCTCGGATTGATCAATCCCAACCATCAGGTCAACTAATTTAACATCTAACTTCTGAGCTTCTCGAATGCTAGCCATGAATTCATTATCAATCTTCAACATCCCCAATCTGAAACTCTGAGGCGTCACTTCACAAACCAAACTCATATCCTTGAACTGCTCAATTAATTCGAGTTCTCTAACCATCATTGCTGACATATGCAACGTCTTTCGACTTAAAGCGTCAGCTACCACATTAGCCTTTCCCGGATGATAGTTCAAGCTAAAGTCATAGTCTTTCAGCAACTCCAACCATCTGCGCTGTCTCATATTCAACTCTTTCTGATCAAACAGATACTGCAAACCCTTATGATCACTGAACACCTCAAACCTCGAACCATACAGATAATGTCTCCAAATTTTCAACGCGAACACAACTGCAGCAAGTTCTAAATCATGGGTAGGGTAGTTCTTCTCATCAGTCCTCAACTGTCTCGACGCATAGGCAACTACCTTACCATTCTGCATAAGCACACCTCCCAACCCCATCTTGGAAGCATCACAATACACCACAAACGACTCTTCCGGATTAGGCAACGTCAGAACAGGAGACGTCGTCAACCTCTTCTTCAATTCTTTGAAGCTCTCTTCACAACAGTCATCCCAGATGAAAGCTTTACCCTTGCAAGTCAACTGAGTCAACGGAAGTGCCAACTTCGAAAATCCTTCTATAAACCTCCTATAGTAACCTGCCAGACCCAGAAAACTTCTAATCTCAGTAACTGACTTCGGAGACTCCCATTGTAACACGGCATCAACCTTAGACGGATCCACGGCAATTCCATTCCCCGAAATAACATGACCCAGAAAGCTAACCTCCTTCAACCAAAACTCACACTTAGACAGCTTCGCATATAATTTCCTGTCCCTCAGAATTTCCAATACCAATCTCAGATGTTCTGCATGCTCCTCTTCTGACTTAGAATAAATTAGGATGTCGTCAATGAATACCACCACAAACCGATCCAGATACTCACGAAAGATACGATTCATGTACTCCATGAACACTCCCGGCGCATTAGTCACACCGAAAGGCATCACGGAATACTCATAATGCCCATAACGGGTTCTGAAAGCTGTCTTCTGAATGTCTTCGTCATTCACCTTGATCTGATGATAACCCGATCTCAAATCTATTTTACTGAACACCTGAGCACCCACTAACTGATCCATTAAGTCATCAATCCTCGGAAGCGGATACTTGTTCTTAATAGTCACCTTATTCAGCTGCCGATAGTCTACGCACAACCTCATACTACCATCTTTCTTTTTCACCAACAACACTGGAGCTCCCCACGGCGACACACTTGGCCTCACAAATTTCCTTTCAAGCAGATCCTCGAGTTGCTTCTTCAGTTCTGACAATTCAGATGCAGACATTCTATACGGTGCCATAGACACAGGTTTAGTATCAGGTACCAGATCAATAGCAAACTCAACCTCTCTCTCTGGTGGTACATCCGGAATCTCGTCGGGAAAAACCTCAGAAAACTCTCGCACCACCTGCAACTCATCAACCTTCGCTTGGCTCTCAGCAGAAAATGACGCCATTAATGAAAACAACTGGACGTCTTCCCTCATTACCCTATGCAACTGACCAGCAGACAACAAACCAGACTCTTCCTCTTCAGGAGAAAAGAAACTCACAGACCTTTCATGACAGTTGATATGAACATGGTTATCAACTAACCAGTCCATACCTAGAATAACATCCATTCCGCTCAGCGGCAAACAAATCAAGTCAACGAGAAAATCATTACCGAATATCGATAAAGGGCATTTAGCACAAACAACCGAGGTAGTCACCGAACCCTTAGCCGGAGTATCGATAACCATCTCCCTCAACATAGGAGATAAAACAAGATCTAATTTCTCAACACATGCAGTAGCAATAAAACAATGGGTAGCACCAATATCAATAATAGCAATGAGAGGAGAATTATTAATATAGCATGTACCTCTGATCTCATTCACTGCATCTGACCCCGCCAGAGCGAACACCTTCCCAACGGACCTTTCTTTCTTCGGTTTAGGACACTGAGTGCTGATATGACCACCCTCACCACAGTTGTAGCATAACACATCCTTTCGATCACAGCTAGACGCCATATGACCCTCTTTACCACACTTGTAGCACTTCTTCACATCACCTGGACAGTCAGGACGCTTATGACCGGGTTTACCACACTTGTAACATACCACACTAGCAGCAGCATCTCCCCCACTAGGTCTCTTACCCACAGCAGTTCTCTGATTGCCCTTACCAGCTGGAACCTCATACGGCTTCCCACGACTCGAGAAATTCTTCTGCCTATCCCTCATGACTCTAGAATGAGCATTACTGTCTTCCTCGAAGATTCTGCAGCTGTCAATCAACTCCGAGAACACCCGAATTTTCTGATACCCTATCGCCTTCTTGATATCAGCCCGCAACCCATTTTCAAACTTGATGCATTTGGAGAATTCAGCACCAGCCTCACCATAATGTGGATAGAACTTCGCCAATTCAATGAACTTGGCAGCATACTCAGTCACCGACATATTACCCTGCTTCAGCTCCAGAAACTCAATCTCTTTCTTCCCACGGACATCTTCAGGATAATACTTTCTCAGAAATTCTCTCCTGAACACAGCCCAAGTGACCTCTTCATTCACAGTCGCCAACCTCTGCCTCACCTCCAACCACCAGTCATCAGCCTCCTCTGCCAGCATATGAGTACCATACCTGACTTTCTGCGCCTCAGAGCAATCCATAACACGAAAGATTCTCTCCATCTCTTTCAGCCACGCCAAAGCACCATCAGGGTTATACTTGCCCTTAAAGGTAGGAGGATTCTCCCTCTGAAACGTAGCCAAACTGCGCGACCCAGCATCACCAGCAGCACCTGGGTTATTCTCCACAGCTTGAGCCACAGCCTGCAAAGCAGCAGCGAGTGCAGCATCGTTCCGTCCTGCCATCTCAACCTAACACTGCAACAGAAACTATAATCGGAAACGAGTAACAATTACTCAAGTGTTACTCGACTCGACGACTCGACAACTTGGCCGGACAGACCGAACTGCTCTGATACCACTAATGTAACACCCCCCCTTTTACTATTACAACTAAATAGACAATTATCAGAGTCACCTCGAAGGGCGCTACATTTTTCACCATTTTAAAAAAAAAACACCATTTATTCCAAAAAAAAATCTCCAAAATAATTTATATAAAAGAAATCACCAAGCAGCGGAAATATTAACCAGTTTAAACATCTCCAGAATTAACAATTAAAGACATCTCCAAAATTAATTAAAACAATTTCCAATAACTAAAATAATAGTTCAAAACGATAACTAACGACTCCCCGGTGCTACATATCAGAGCTGACACAGACCCAAACGAGAGAGGAAGCAAAACCTAGCAATTCCTCCACGAGCACTAGCGATCACCTGCAGCGTTGCCGCATGAGAGCAACATTCCAAGCAGAAGGGGTGAGTCTAACAGAGGTAATAAGCGGATGATAAAAATATGCTAGCATCAGGTAACTACAGCAACACAATACAATTACACCATATCACAGCACCAGATACCAAAGGAAAAATCCATTTGACAGTGAACCACCAAAATTATAACATTCATAGACAATGGGATGATATGCAACCCCTCCAGTGGGCATATGCATGCGGTACCGATCACCAAAATGAGCCACGACGGGCATATCACCAATAAACACCAGAGGCAGAGCCTATATCACCAAAACATGCATATGACAATGCGACACCATGATTATGCACCAACTCACCATAACAAGTATTTAAAATAAATACTATATCACCAGAATCAAAACAAATGATTTCACCAAAAATAGCACCAAGTTGTAGCATCACAGCTACCACTAAACTCTCCTGAGCATACCAGCACCGCACCTGAAATATTAACACCAGACGGCTCCACAACGCGGACATAACGCACGCACACCACGCACAAGACTGGCGCACAGCGCCTAGGCACATCGCACCTACTTCAGCGAATTAATTAAAATAGCAAACGACATCGGATTTCAACAAATAAATACTTGTTGGAAAGCCCTATGGGTCTGGTTATCATCCCTAAGTTCAGTTTTTGAAGGAGAGTGTCCAATAGGTACAGTTTTCGAAAAGCACACAGGCTAGTTGCAAAAGAGGACAGTTTCTGTCCTTCAAATTCAAGCAATTCCAAAGTGACCAAAACTCAATCAAATTGCATGAAACTTGTGCATAAACTGGGGCAAATTTTGTCTAGTTTTCAAAGAAATTGGATTCGTTCGAAAAGGAGTTCTTTTGAAAACGTGGTAACCAAAACACTGACCCTGTGTCCAGATTGTTTCCAGAATCTTACTCTAACTTGTGGAATTCATATCTCGAGCTACACAACTCTAAACGCAACCAAACCAGTGCCAAATTAACAAGCATTAAGTCTATTTTCCAGAAAAATAAACCACATAATTTTTCGGTCAATACAACGTTCCCAGTCACCGAAATACCGAATCTATACCCAAATCGTTTCCAGAATTTTAACCTAACTTGTATCGCCTATAACTCGAGCTATACAACTCCGAATTTGACGAAACCAGTGCCAAAACGACCGGCGTTAAGTCTATTTTCAAAAACAATCAACCTCATAATTTTTGGATCAACCAAACAGCGCCAGTTTTAGAAAAACAGAACCTGTGTCCAGAATCGCTAAATTGCCAAACACCAAACCCTAACGGCAACGACACCGCAACCACCACAACAAAAACGACAATTCGACAACGCGACAACAACAATCAACCACGCACAGAAACAACAAAAACACGAACAATAACAACACCATCATCGTGATACAACAATCACGCAACAACAAATAACGAAACAAATCACAATAACGTGCAATAATCATCAAAGCACCAATCTCAACGAAAACACGATATGCAACAACACGAACAATTCAACAAAACCCTAGACTACCCACACATAATTATCATCAACCCATTATCAAGGTTAAGCCCACCCTTACCTCGAATAACGTAAGCTCCGGAACACGACGAACGAGACACGAACAAAACCACAGCAACACGAACGATCCCCTTTTGAAATTCTTCGCGAAACCCTCCTCTTCTCTCCCTCTTTGCGCCGCGTGCTCTCTCTCTCACTCTCACTTTCGTTTTTCTTTTGCTTGCTGCGAATGAGGGTTTGGCTTAAACCCCCAGGGTTTAAGTTGAGGGCTCAGTAAACACTGGGCTCTCTACGTCACCACCTCCTTTACTCGTTTCACCTCCTACGCATATAAAATATTAACCTTTTAATTTATCTATATCCCGCCTCCAAATTATTTTAATAATTCAATCAACTATTTTAATTAAATTATTTCCGGGGTGTTACAGATAACATACAAAAATCCATCTCTTTCTTTCTTGTGTGAACCACTCATGTCTTTTAGTCTCTAGAACTTGAATTGACTCTTTTTGATACTTTTTGTTTACTTGTGCACATTGATATGATAAAGGCAACTCGTTTTTTTCGTTTTTTTAGCCACTTAGCCAAAAGCCAACCCTGAACAATGTCATCCCTTTGTTTGAAAACCCTTTTGAGCCTATTTATCCATTTTTTTTTTTGTGATTAACTCATTACAAGCCGAAAAGTGAAAAACAAAATTATCACCCTAATCAAGGGTTGAAAGAGTCTTGTGTGGAGTTGTGTGGGGTTGAACTTTATTTTTTGTGATGTTGTTGTGATGTTCCAAATGTTGGCAGAAAAAAAAAAGAAAAGAAAAAAAGAAAAAAAAAGATGAAAAATGAAATAAAATAAAATAGAGAAGGATGTCAGTACATAGCCCTTCTGGAAAAAAAATGGGAAGAATAAAGGAAAAGGAGAAGAGAAATAAGTTGTGAGGTTGTTGTTTGAAAGCAATTGAGGTATCCTGTAGTTCAACTCCCGCAATCCTTTCAATTTTCTTTTAACCCTTTGATTTTTAGCCTAGTACCCCCTTAGGATTTATCTCACCCTTACCTTGGCCAAGTTACAACCGAATTAAAGTCCTTTTGATCTTTGTGTGCATGTATTTAAATTGTAGATGTTAGAGTCTTTTCAAGCTTATGGTAGTACTAACTTTCATGTTGTGCTTTGAGTGTAAACAGTTAACCTAAACACTTGAGAGTTGAGTGAATTTTATCCTGTGAGGGTCTTGCTGCTTTTGATGTACTTTTTGGTAATCTGTTTTCCTATTTACTTTGAATGTCACAAAGAGTTGCTCACTAACACCATATTCTTGAAGCTTAGACTTAGAATTCTGCTTCTACCTTGTATGTTGAATACTTTTGGAAATGCATGCTCTGTTTTGTTTTTGTTTTTTCTGAAGTTACTATTTTGCTCGGAGTGCAAAAGTTCAAGTGTGGGGGAATTTGATCAGTGCATTTTGATGCACATTCTTCTACTATTGTACTTAGGCATTTCTTTAGTTTGTTTTATTATTTTTACTATTTTATTGTGTTTTTATGTTTTAGTTTATTTTTGCCTTTATTTAATTTTCGTATTTTATTTTCAGCATTAGCGGTTATTTGATACCTGTCCACTGTGCAGACCATAACTTGAGCTACGGTAATCGGATTGACGCATTCTGAGATGCGTTGGAAAGCTAAGAAAAAGAGATACAAGTTTCCTGTTGAAGCCAAAAGCTGATTAGGAGTTAAGAAGTCTCAAATAATTCGTTGAAGTTCCAGACTTAATAAATAGTTAGTTTTGGGCCGGTTTTTTTTATGTTTTTCGACCCGGTTGGGTTAAACCCGAATTCTTTGTTTTGCCTATACCTAATAGCCGCGAGTACTGTTCATATCTCGTTTTTTACTGTTCTCAAATTATTTTTTCGGGAGCTTGGTACGAAAACCGATGGAGAACTAATCACCTGGTTGATCTACTGTATTCAGGTTCCGATACTTGAGATTAATATAACCTTGCAATTTAATTCCTATTCTTTTCAATTCTATTATATGTCTATCGTTTGCTTAGTTCGATCTGTCATAGAATAGTTTTGTTTGGTTCGATTGATTTATGTTCCCTAATTTTGATTGCGTGTTACCGTTTGCTTAATCCGTTAATTCGCTTTATTCTTAACCGTTTGCTTAATTCGGTAAACAGGAAACTTACTTCTTATAATATCATTCTCGCTTGTTGAATGTTGTTGTGATCGAACAGGAATAGGATCCGCTTAGGATAGTGAAGTTATAACAATCGATGATAGGTAGGAACCGAATCAGTAGATTAGCTTATTTTATAATCACTTAATTTATAATCACTTTCTGTTAATTGTTTTCTGAATCAAAACCTAAAACCCCCATTTTTCCAGCCAGTTGGTTAATTCATACAAGAATCCTTGAGAAACGATACTCGAGTTGTCGTTACTGTAAACTACATTTTAAAATTACTCGTTTTGATCCTTGCGCGACAGCAGATCAAATTGGCGCCGTTGCCGGGGACAACTGGACACTAACTGCTTGAATCTCTCCCAGTACTCAGCTAATGACTCATCGTCCTGTCTAATGCCACATATCTGTTTTCTGATTGATGCAGCTCTAGAGGCAGGAAAGTATCTTTCTAAGAACACTCTTTTCAGAGCATTCCAGCTTGTGATAGAATTCGGTTCAAGGTAATATATCCAATCTTTTGCCGCACCTTGCAATGAGAATGGAAAGGCTCTGAGCTTGATGTGATCTTCAGTGATTCCTTCAGGCCTCAATGGTGTAGAACACAAAACCTAGAATTCTTTCAAATGCTTATGCGGATCCTCACCTACAAGACCATTAAAGTTTGGCAACAAGTGTATTAAACCAGATTTCAATTCAAAGGGTGCATCAGCTTCAGGATAATCAATACATAAACCATTATAGTTCACATCAGGGGCAGCAATGCAGCAACAAATGTGAAAATGACAACAAATTGAGCAGGATAGAGAGGGATGAAGATCCTTTTCCCATTCAGGATGACTTTCCTGATGAGCAGCTTTTACTTATGCATGGAGTTACTCCTTGGTTTGCTGATATTGTTAATTATCTTGTTGTTGGTGTTTTTCCTACAGGTGCATCCAGGACACAAATTCACAAACTCAAGAGTGATGCCAAATATTATGTTTGGGATGATCCATATCTTTGGAAGTTTGGTAGTGATCAGGTAATTAGGAGATGTGTCCCCGACTATGAGATTGAATCTATTTTGCATCTTTCTCATGCTTCTCAAGTAGGGGGGCACTTTGGTCCTCAAAGGACTGCAAGGAAAGTCTTAGACTCAGGTTTCTATTGGCCCACTATTTTTAAAGATGCCTATGAGACTTACCGCACTTGTAATGAGTGTCAGATAGCAGGTACAGCCATCACTCGTAAGAGTGAAATGCCTCAGCAACCTATGCTTTTCTGTGAGGTATTTGATGTATGAGGAATCGACTTCATGGGTCCCTTTCCTATATCATTTGGTTTTCTCTACATTTTGCTTGCTGTTGATTATGTTTCAAAGTGGGTGGAAGCTATCCCCACTAGGACTAATGATTCTAGAGTTGTTGCAGATTTTGTCAGGTCCAATATCTTTTGCAGGTTTGGAATACCCCGAGCTATCATAAGTGATCAGGGCACTCATTTCTGTAATCGCACCATGGAAGCTTTGCTCCGGAAGTACGGAGTTGTGCACAGAGTCTCTACTGCATATCACCCACAAACTAATGGGCAAGCTGAGATCTCAAACAGGGAGATCAAACAGGTTTTAGAGAAAATGGTGCAGCCAAACAGGAAGGACTAGAGCCGCCGTCTAGGAGACGCACTTTGGGCTCAAAGAACAGCTTTCAAGACACCAATAGGGATGTCTCCCTATCGACTTGTTTTTGGTAAGGCATGTCACCTTCCTGTAGAGATAAAACACCGTGCTTATTGGGCGGTAAAGAGTTGTAATTTGGAGATGCAACAAGCAGGTATTGAAAGAAAACTCCAATTACAACAGCTTGAAGAGCTTAGGCTAGAGGCTTATGAAAGCTCTAGGATTTACAAAGAGAAAACTAAGCACTTCCATGATAAAATGATTTCTAGGAAGGAATTCTCTGTGGGCCAACAGGTTTTACTGTTTAACTCCCGCCTTAAGCTTATGGCTGGGAAACTTTGATCCAAGTGGATTGGCCCTTTTGTTGTTACTAATGTTTTTCCTCATGGTGCAGTAGAAATAAAAAGTGCAGGTACTGACAAAACCTTCAAGGTCAATGGGCAACGCCTGAAGCTATTCCATGAAAGTTCGGAGCCTGAAGATGCACCCATAGAAGAGCTTTCCTTGGAAAAGCCCACCTACTCTGCAACTTGACCAGGGAGCACCTTTTCCTTTCTCTCACTCTTATTTAATAATTATGTCCTTTCATTGAGGACAATGCATGTTTTAAGTGTGGGGGAGGGAACCATTTTTTGTGTTGTTTTCAATTTTCTCTGTTTTGTTTTGTTTCTTAAAAAAAAAAAGAAAAAAAAATTGCATGCTTTTCTTTGGTTTTTGAGTTACAATTATGAGTATTGTTCTTAGTTCTCTTGACTAGAGCCTTGTGATGTGATGTGAAAAAATTTGTTGTGCATTCTTAGTATGATAGGTAAGACTAAACTCTGAATTGTACATCATTAGTAGCAGATCATTAACCCTTGTGAGTTTTGAGCCTTATATGGATAACATACAAAAATCCATCTCTTTCTTTCTTGTGTGAACCACTCATGTCTGTTAGTCTCTAGAACTTGAATTGACTCTTTTTGAAACTTTTTGTTTACTTGTGCACACTGATATGATAAAGGCAACTCGTTTTTTCGTTTTTTTTAGCCACTTAGCCAAAAGCCAACCCTGAACAATGTCATCCCTTTGTTTGAAAACCCTTTTGAGCCTATTTACCCATTTTTTTTGTGATTAACTCATTACAAGCCGAAAAGTGAAAAACAAAATTATCACCCTAATCAAGGGTTGAAAGAGTCTTGTGTGGAGTTGTGTGGGGTTGAACTTTATTTTTTGTGATGTTGTTGTGATGTTCCAAATGTTGGCAGGAAAAAAAAAGAAAAGAAAAATAGAAAAAAAAAAGATGAAAAATGAAATAAAATAAAATAGAGAAGGATGTCAGTACATAGCCCTTCTGGAAAAAAAATGGGAAGAATAAAGGAAAAGGAGAAGAGAAATAAGTTGTGAGGTTGTTGTTTGAAAGCAATTGAGGTATCCTGTAGTTCAACTCCCGCAATCCTTTCAATTTTCTTTTAACCCTTTGATTTTTAGCCTAGTACCCCCTTAGGATTTATCTCACCCTTACCTTGGCCAAGTTACAACCGAATTAAAGTCCTTTTGATCTTTGTGTGCATGTATTTAAATTGTAGATGTTAGAGTCTTTTCAAGCTTATGGTAGTACTAACTTTCATGTTGTGCTTTGAGTGTAAACAGTTAACCTAAACACTTAAGAGTTGAGTGAATTTTATCCTGTGAGGGTCTTGCTGCTTTTGATGTACTTTTTGGTAATCTGTTTTCCTATTTACTTTGAATGTCACAAAGAGTTGCTCACTAACACCATATTCTTGAAGCTTAGACTTAGAATTCTGCTTGTACCTTGTATGTTGAATACTTTTGGAAATGCATGCTCTGTTTTGTTTTTGTTTTTTCTGAAGTTACTATTTTGCTCGGAGTGCAAAAGTTCAAGTTTGGGGGAATTTGATCAGTGCATTTTGATGCACATTCTTCTACTATTGTACTTAGGCATTTCTTTAGTTTGTTTTATTATTTTTACTATTTTATTGTGTTTTTATGTTTTAGTTTATTTTTGCCTTTATTTAATTTTCGTATTTTATTTTCAGCATTAGCGGTTATTTGATACCTGTCCACTGTGCAGACCATAACTTGAGCTACGGTAATCGGATTGACGCATTCTGAGATGCGTTGGAAAGCTAAGAGAAAGAGCTACAAGTTTCCTGTTGAAGCCAAAAGCTGATTAGCAGTTAAGAAGTCTCAAATAATTCGTTGAAGTTCCAGACTTAATAAATAGTTAGTTTTGGGCCGGTTTTTTTATGTTTTTCGACCCGGTTGGGTTAAACCCGAATTCTTTGTTTTGCCTATACCTAATAGCCGCGAGTACTGTTCATATCTCGTTTTTTACTATTCTCAAATTATTTTTTCGTGGGCTTGGTACGAAAACCGATGGAGAACTAATCACCTGGTTGATCTGCTGTATTCAGGTTCCGATACTTGAGATTAAGATAACCTTGCAATTTAATTCCTATTCTTTTCAATTCTATTATATGTCTATCGTTTGCTTAATTCGATCTGTCATAGAATAGTTTTGTTTGGTTCGATTGATTTATGTTCCCTAATTTTGATTGCGTGTTACCGTTTGCTTAATCCGTTAATTCGCTTTATTCTTAACCGTTTGCTTAATTCGGTAAACAGGAAACATACTTCTTATAATATCATTCTCGCTTGTTGAATGTTGTTGTGATCGAACAGGAATAGGATCCGCTTAGGATAGTGAAGTTATAACAATCGATGATAGGTAGGAACCGAATCAGTAGATTAGCTTGTTTTATAATCACTTAATTTATAATCACTTTCTGTTAATTGTTTTCTTAATCAAAACCTAAAACCCCCATTTTTCCAGCCAGTTGGTTAATTCATACAAGAATCCTTGAGAAACGATACTCGAGTTGTCGTTACCGTAAACTACATTTTAAAATTACTCGTTTTGATCCGTGCGCGACAGCGGATCAGGGTGGGAGTGGGTATTTATAGATTTCGTCAATGATCCGTTGATATTATCGGTGCAATCTACACCGTTGAAAATATAGTCGTTGGGTCAGGGGAGTAAATTTGGTCGTCGAATTTAATTGAAATCGGATTTACCTAAGGGGGGTAAACCCCCACCCTTAGGTAAATCCGCTTTAACAACTAGACAAAGTGGATGTATCTCGCATATAGATACATCCGCTTTTGAATTTTATTAAATCGGATCTACCTCACCCCAACGTAGATCTGATTGGAATTTTTCCAATCTTATCGGATCTACCTAGATCCGCTTTGTTAAATCATGAATCAGATCTATCTATCAGTCACATAGATCCAATTTAGCCAAATTTTACACGGGTATTTTCATCTAAAAAATTATTGTGGGGGTATAATTTCAAAACGTGGGGGTACAGAAAAAGAAAACCCATTAGAGACGAAGGGGTCTGGGCCAAAACATGTGGATTGAGCCCATTGTTTTGCACTTTTTTTTACTCCCACCACATGCATCTAAACCCCACACAATTTGATAATCCGAAAATACCCCTCACCAAAACCACCTAACAGATTTATCTAATTCAATATAAATCCAGTTTTCAAAAATAACAAAAAGGATTTATCTAAACAACACTTAAATCTGTTTTGGTTATTTTACAAAAGCGAATTTATCTGGTTATTAGATAAATCAGTTTTAAAAAATTCAAAACGAATTTATTTAATAAATAGATAAATCAATTTTGTGTATTAAAAATATTAAATATCAACTTTTAATATAATACTCATTTATTTTTTTAAAATAATTTGAGAATATAATTTTTATATTATATTCACTTTTCAAAATCCTATTCGTTATGAAATAAGAAAGTAGGTAAGGAGGTAATTAAGGAAGTGATAATTATTTTGGTCTAGTTCTTCTAGCATATGATTTCTTGTGCCCTTCAAAGAAGGTGGGTAGAGATCGCACATATGATGCTGGAACTAGATTTTTGTTAATAAAATTATTTTTCTTATAAAAAAAAGGAAGTGATAAATGTGGTATATGCAATCAACTTTAATCCAATTTTTACATATTCACTTATCATAAAAGTATTTACAAACTCATATAAAGTCAAACATTAAAATAAAATCTATATTAACTATTAATAAAGGAAATTCAATAAATAAATAATATAGTTGTCATATTTTTTTTTACAAAATATATCTTTAAATTTAATCTAGTATTATAAAATTACCCTATGCGATAAACATGGAGCAGAATGAGTAGCGTTGTCTAAAAAACGCTCATGTTGCCAAAAGCACGGAATTGAATTAGTAGTGCTTCTTAAAAAGCGCTCCTGTTGCCCAAAACACGTAATGAATGGGTAGCGTTTTTTTAAAAAGACGCTCCTGATGCTTGAAACGAGGAACTTGCTTCAGTAGTGCTTTTTGGCTTTTACAAAAAACGCTTCTTATGGTTGAAATTATATTTTCAATATAGCCTCTCTCTCTCTCTCTCTCTCTCATGCGCGCGCGAACATAAAACTTTAACCTAGCTTGCGAAAACACATAGAACATTCCTTACTCTCTCAGAACACCCAGCGAACAACGGCTCCCTTCAAATCTCTCAACTCTCAAACGAAACCCTCGCAAGCTCTTTCTCTCTCTCTCTCTCACGAAACACACAGCATTGTCTCAACTCCCAATGTCTTCAAATCTCTCAACTCTCTCGCCTCCTAATGTGTTACGAATCTTAAACGAAACCCTCGCAAGCCTCTCATCGTCACAAACGTGCTGCTATCTCTCAACTCTCTCGCCTCCCAATGTCTTTGAAAAAGCGCTCAGGCCTCCGCGTCGGTATTATCGGCGTCTCCGTCACGGTGAGTACGCCTCTTGACGGCCTCCTAGTTGTGGAAACAAACCCATTCTTCTGATTTTCAATATAGATTTTGGGAAAGAAATTATACGAATTTCATGGGTTATGTGATTGATAATTTCATGGGTGTGAAGGTTAGTAGCGCCACCTTGGTCTAATCCATGACAAGAATAAGCCTATCAATCTGAGGATCATTACATGAAACGGAATTCTTGATAAAATCGAATAAACTGGTCCAATTTAGAACCAAAGAGTATGAACTCAAAATCTTTCATAAAGTCTTTCTTCTTCTCCTCTTTTTTTTTTAAATTTTGATTTTTTTCCTTTTTTATTCTTTTTTTGCAAAAAAGAAATGAACAAAATTTAGAGACTAAAATTGAAAAAGATAGATAACACCTTGATAGAACCTAAGCTTTGATTCGAGATGATGGCAACCTCGGAGCCGTCGGTGACTATTTTGGGAGTCATGAAGATGGGAGTGATGGAGAGACTACGATCGGGGATGGAAGACCGATAGATAAGTCGGGAAGACGCCACAACCGGCTATGGAGGTTTCGGTTGAAAAGTCGAGATGAGTGCCACGGCAAGCTGATAAGCTCGGATAATGGCTCACGAATAACCAAATAGGCACGACTCTAAATTTTAACTCAAAATTCAATTTGTTTATTTCATAAAATGCACTACAACATATAGGACTCTAATCCAATTGACTCAAGGACACACTAACAATTTTAAATCTGAACAAATCTTAGCAATAGATGCAAAAATCAAATCGTAAAATTCATATTTGAAAAAGATCAAATAAGAATTAATTTTAGGAATAAAAAGTAGTCCTAATATTCTAATTTTGAATAAACCAAATCAACATTAATATAAAATCTTAATTAAAAATAAAGAAATCCGCAGACATTAAAGTTTTCATTTGTTTCTCCTAATAAAGTAATTAAATGCAATTAAAGTAGTGTGATTTTAAAAATCAAACAAAGATGGAAATTCCTTGTAGGTTTTCTTCCACATGCTCGAAGAACTATTGATCACATCATTTTTGATTTCTAATGTGTAGAAGCTGAATATTTTTTCTTAGTAGAATTTCTTCCACATGCTTAAGGAATTCATGTTCTCATCATTCTCCCCTTCTTCAAAAGGATTTGTCCTCAAATCCATACCTGCATAATAAATTAAAGGGTTATATAAAAAAACTCTACAAGTTTTCACTCCCCTATCCTTTTTAAATTCATATTTTTCTTCTCATTCTCAAACTTCCAATCTTTCTCAACATCACCAACAATAATTTTCTGTACTTCTTCCTCTATTTCTTTGATTTCTCTCAGTTCCTCTTTCTTTTCAATCTCTATTTCTTTTTTCACTTCTCTACTATTGCCTGCCTCTTTCTTTTCAGAAGCACACTCAAATTCCTCATGTGATTTACGGAGATGCTTACATAATATTTCAGAAATATCAACCATCACTCTTTCTATTTTTTCCTCTATTCTTTTTTCTCTCAATTTCTTCTTTTCTCTGATGGCTAACTTTTCCACTCTTTGTGCCTCTTTTTTTAGCCCATTTTCATAAAGGTATTTCACATACCCAGTCCATCACAAAATTTCTAATGTATATTTCATAATCCCTTTGTGTTCCCTCCATCATGAACCATAAAAAAAAACTTGCAAACAAATTACAAAGAACGATAATAAAAAAATGTCTCTTTTTCTTTTTTTTCCTGCTCTTTTTTTTTTCTCTTTGCTTCTTTCTTCTTCACTTTTTTTTCTTCTTTTTTGAAGTTTTGAATTATTCTTTTTTATTTATTTTTTTCCAAAAAAAATAAAAATAAGATGAACTAAAATTTAGAGACTAAAATTGAAAAGGATAGATACCTAAACTCTGATACCAGATGATGACAACCTCGGAGCCGTCGGTGTCTATTTTGAGAGTCATGAAGGTGGGAGTGATGGAGACACCACGATCGGGGATGGAAGACCGATCGATAAGACGGGAAAACGCCACAACCGGCTATAGAGGTGTCAGTTGATAAGTCGGGATGAGCGCCACGGCAAGCCGATAAGCTCGGATAACGGCTCACGAAAAACCAAATAGACACGTCTCTAAATTTTAACTCAAAATTCAACTTGTTCATTTTATACAATATATAAAACTCTAGTCCCAATTGACTTAGTGACACCTTAATCTTAACAATAAATGCAAAAATCAAATCCTAAAATTCATATTTGAAAACAATCAAATAAAAATTAATTCGAGAAATAAAAACTAATCCTAATATTCTAATTTAGAATAAACCAAATCAACATTAATTTAAAATCTTAATTAAAAATAAACAAATCTAGAGGCATTAAAGTCTTTATTTGTTTCTCCTAATAATGCTAAAGTAGTGTGATCTTCAAAATCAAACAAAGATGGAGATTGCTTGTAGGTTTCCTTCCACATGTTCAAAGAACCCTAATCACATTATTTTTGACTTTTAAAGTGTAGGAGCTGAATATTTTTTTTGTAGAATTCCTCCCACGTACTTATGGAATTCATGTTCTCATCACCTCTATCTCAGACGTCTCTCTCATAGGTATTTTTAGTTTTTTTCTTAGATTGGTATGTTGGAATTCTACTTATTTTAATGTTTATGATTCTTTATTTATTGTTATTTATAAACTGAGCACCTGACTTATGTATTGGTGGTTTTTGAAATAATTGGTTGGTTTGTAGTGTAAATATTATGTATTTGTGGGTCTTTTCCTGCTTACTGTTGAAGTGTATTTAGAGATTCATGTTGTTTTATATATTAAGAATATGTTTCACACAAATTATCTTTCCGAGGAAACTTAATTTGAATCAATGCTATAGTGTTGTTCTTCATATTGACGAGGTTTATTGGGAGAAATCCCAAGTCCCACATCGACTAGTGATAAGGTCTCAAGATGGTTTATAATGAAGAGGCAACCCTTACCTTACAAGCCGGTTTTGTGGGGTTGAGTTAGGCCCAAACCACATTCTAATATGGTATCAGAGCCTATCCTAGATCCTTCGGGCCACCCACCATAATAATCCACGCATCAAGCCCAATAGTGCTGGGCGTGAGGGGGTGTATTGGGAGAAATCCCAAGTCCCACATCGACTAGTGATAAGGTCTCAAAATGGTTTATAATGAAGAGGCAACCCTTACCTTACAAGCCGGTTTTGTGGGGTTGAGTTAGGCCCAAACCACATTCTAATAAGGTTAATGTGCTTTAGTTACTGTTAAAATGAATGAGAAAAGGTCATTTGCACCAGTAGAAAGAGCATATGCCAAGTTTGGTAGAGCTTGAGAAACATGTTATATCCTTATCTGTAACTCAATGTTGTTTCCATTTAGTGTTATTGCCATTTGCCACATACGATTCACTAGTCTATACTATATCACAATGCTAACATAATCTCTCATCTGTGTAGTGTAGGATATCCTTGAAAATGATATTCCAAACTGTAAGGAAATCATATTCCGACGTTGGTTTCTGGTCCGTGAGTTCTGGATTTACCTGTCTGATATTCACTGGTATGTAGAATACTGTCTAATATTTCCTATCTCTTTGATATGTGGTTAGGTTTCCAATATTATGATTTTGTTTCCGATATTTAAGTTTTACATATATGGTAATTATTTGAGTTAGTGTCTGCCAAATGTTTGTTTTTTTCCTCACTTAATACCTGAAGCAAAAATATGATAGTTAAGTATCTCATCTGTTAATGGAGGATACCACCAGAAGCAAAGTATTCCTTATGATTGTCGAGGCCGATAGTTACCAAGAATGGGATTGAGTTCGAACCTTCCCCTTCTATTATTGGCAAGGCCAAAGTATCAAAGCAACAAGCTAGTAGTTCTTCCAATGCGTGTGTCTATATGCAAAAGATCTTATGGAAAGAAATATGCACGCGGTTAAAAGCTATATCGATGAACGCTTGGCGCTAGCACAAAATACAAGTTTTGATACCATGTTTATGTCACCGATCAACTTAGGGTGAGAAATTTAAATTATATACCAATCGTATATAACGTGTTTGTGAAATATGTCATTTGATTATTCAAAAATTTGTAGGAATCATTGGTTCTTGTTGGCGATTGATCCTAAAAGAGATACGATATTTTATTTGGATTCATTGCATGGTCATTACAACAACTACCCGACGATAATGGAGATATTCAATAGGTGTGTAGTTAGATCCCTCGCATATTTCATAATTTAAATTATATATGTATTTCGATTAATATAATTATATGATGTTTTGTTCATTTCTTTGATGACATATTCTGAATTGAGTGATACCAGAACCTCCTACAAAAAGTCTTTAAAATGGACACCAATAATAGTAAGTTTAAAATCAATATTTTTATGCATGTAAATTTTTAAATTTAATAACTAAGTAATATTTTGTTTTGTAGTGTTCCAAACAACCAAACAAAGTTGATTGCGGGTATTATGTCATGATGTTTACGAAGGATATCATCACTCTTCTTATCGTACCAAAAAGTTTTTGCCTTGTAATTTTGTATTTTGAAAGAAGTAAGAATATAAACATTTCATTTCATCATATCAGTAGCAGCAATGAAAAGGGCACATGTTTTGCTACCACAGCCAAAAGTATAAGCTTCCTATATATTCAAAATGGTTTTTACATGGACCATAAGGTCAAACTGAAATTCTATTTGCACCTACAACATTTGCTTCTACTAACATATATGCTCATACACAAACATTGATGGTGAACTCAGTAATTAAGCAATGAATATTTGAGTCTCAAAACAATTTTCCCCTTTTCAACACCAAGTTTTCCCCCAGTGACTAACCAATGTCCAGGAGGATCTTCTGGTCCTTTGTTCATTTCAGACAAGTCAACATACTTCAATAACTTGTTTCCTATGATGTTGTTTTCCCTTGTGTCATCTTGGTTGGAAGTGTTGCCAATAGTCACAATTTTAGGTGACTTGTTTGGTATGTGATCCCAAAGCGATCTTCGGATCGTGCAGCCAGGTAACCTTGAATATAAGAGCTTCATGTACAATACATTCCGTGATCCGAAATCCCACACACCAAGTTGTGCTCCAGTTACTATGTAGACACCAGAGAAGTCTCCTATGAACGTTTCGGGATTCTCGATGGGAGCAGTGCTCACATGTGAAAAATTCTTCCACTTAACCGGCTCAAACCATCGACTATCTTGTTCCTCAGGTCCTTGCCACTTGGGAGCACCGATAGCTATGTGGCTGTCCCAATATGGCTGAAGGATCTTTGGAAGGGATACCAAATGTTGAAGATGAACACTCAGCCGATTCTGCTTACTTCCTTCTAGACAAAGACGTAAGCCGGTTACTGGTCTACGTCCAACTGTAATCTGCATTCAATTCAATGGGAGCAATTAAAGTAAATTTTATTAGATGTGTCACCTTTAATCCACCATTTTATGGCCTCACTCAAAACCAAGTGATAACTATAAATTTAATCACCGAACATAAATAAAGAGAGCTTCTTAAATCCAAAATGCAACTAAAAACAGGTTGCCATACTCATACTGTTTCTTCAATAGTGTATTTTGCAGAAAAATTATGTATAACCCAAGAGAAATAATGTTCACAAAAATTAGATAGAACCTAAGGGTATGTTTGGATGGAGGGTTTTGAAGGAGAGGGCCTATTTTAACCTTCTAACTTAAAGAAATTGTAAAATGCTTCCAACAACAACAACAAAAATGGTGATTAAAATGTTATATGATCATTTATCATGTTATTCCTTCAATTTTTTAATAAAAGGTAGATGAAACATCAATAGTGGATCTTCATTGTCTATAAAGCCAATCTTATTTCCAAAAGATATTGACAATAGAAATGATGGATAAATCGAGTATAGGCTGCCTTAAAATCAGGCACACAGAATCTAGAGAATCATTTTCCCCTTAATTAAAAGAATAGAAATGAATTTAGACATAGAAATCATTTCATGGGGTATACCAATACTTCAGCATCATATCTTCATAACAAATACCACTTTAATACAAAATGTCCGCCACCCCCACCCACCCAAAGCAAGAAAATCATGAAACTGTAAATGGATTACAACTCTTTAAAGAAATCATTGACACTAGATGAAAAGTTTTGAAACATAGGAAATTGGCACAAATGATGATTACCTGTTCTTGACTAACGTAAAGTTTTTGGCCCATTATGCTGAATTGCAAAGATGGACAAACAGGTTCCTTCCTTTGTTGACCAGGAATCCTGTCATGTAAAGGAGCCCAAACACAAGGAATCT
Source organism: Astragalus glycyphyllos (assembly GCA_963573325.1). Taxonomy (NCBI): domain Eukaryota; kingdom Viridiplantae; phylum Streptophyta; class Magnoliopsida; order Fabales; family Fabaceae; genus Astragalus; species Astragalus glycyphyllos. Next base: position 19,876,299 of record OY754310.1, read on the forward strand.
GAAACTCTAGGAAATATCTAAGTTCTTCAATTGGAGGTTTATCTGAGGATAAAAATCAGGATAAAGGAAAAAAAAGAAATGTGCAACAGATATTAGATTTACACTCCTAGAAACAAATAACAAAAACAAATAAATCATCTAAAATAAAGAGTAAGTTCACTCACATTCAAGATAAAGACCAATTGCACGCATCAAATGCTCCTTGGCAGGTATCTCATCAAGGAGATTTGTTATAGGACAGAAAGTCATCTCTATGATATCTGGGGAGGACTTGACAGTTCTTAACCATACACTGTGGTTTTGTTCTAAATCATCTCCTCCTCTTCTTCTAAATATGACCGTGACATCCTGACCAATAAGTATTCATTAAAGTTAAGAGAAAATGACACTTGATGTTTCTTTTTTAGATAGAATTGATGGAGATGTCTACAGACCAGCCAGCTACTAAAAATCAACTACCATAAAATACATACAAGTATAATGGGTAAACAGCCACTTCAGTCCTTAAATGTGTGAGGTGGTATCATTATAGAGTCTTAATGTATCAAAACTATTGGAAATAGCAATATTAGAATTCATATTAGTATTGGGAAATGAAACAATTATGTTCATATTCATATTCATGTACATAGGTAATAGATTCAGAAATTTGTATAATGTGAATCAGTTTTTGATTGATTTGGAATGGAGCATGGTGCTCTATTTATAAAAAGAAGAGCTGGCCATTCAAATGCTACATTAAGGCTGGCCTTTCTTATTCTATAAAATTAAAGCTGGCCTTTCTTATTCTAAGTTAGTGTTGGCCTTTCATTTCCTAAGATACAACTGAAAATTAAGTCTAGGCTATTAATGTGAAATACGAGTAGAACTCATCATATTCTCTATTACACTTGCACTGCTAAAACTAATCAATGTTTTGGTGAGTCGATCATACCATGCCCTTGGGGCTTGTTTTAACCCATAAATTGTTTTGTTAAGTTTACAAACCAGAGAGGCATCACTGGAGATAAAACCAGGAGGTTGTGTCATGTATACATCCTCATCAAGATAACCATTAAGAAAAGCATTGTTCACATCAACTTGCTTAATAGGCCAATTGTTTGTGAGAGCAATGGTTAGAATAATTCGCACAGTGATGGGCTTGACAACTGATGAGAAGGTTTCTGTGTAGTCACGCCCATATTTTTGAAGGTAACCCTTAGCTACCGGCCTTGCCTTGTATTTGTTCACAGAGCCATCAGGGTTCTCTTTGACACGAAAAACCCATTTACATCCTACAGCCGTCTTTCCAGTGGGTAGAGAAGTTAGAGTCCAAGTGTTGTTTGCCATAAGAGCATTATACTCAGTTTCCATTGCTTGAGTCCACTGAGGTGAGGTAAGGGCTTGTTTGACAGTGGTAGGTTCTGTGGTGGTTAAAAGCAGGGTAGGAAACTGACGGGGTCTAGGATTTCCAGTTTTGGAACGGATCATCATAGGATGGTGATTAATAGGAGCAGGTGGTGAAGGGCGTGGAGTAGGGGAATTGGGATCAATTGTGCTGGAGGCTGTAGATGGTAGAGAGGTGGAGCTGTGACTATCAGTGAGGTGAGATGGAACAGGTGAGTATAGTTGAGGTGTGGTAGCTGGGATTGGGCTAATGGGTGGTGTAGATGACATAGAAGCAGAAGACACAACTCCAAGAGGAGAGGTGGATGGTATGGAGGAGGGTACAGGGTTGGACAGTGAAGGTAGTTTGGGATAGTTAAAGGGAAATACAGACTCATTGAACAACACATTCTTAGAGATGAATAGCCTGCCAGATGTATCAAGGCATTTGTAGCCTTTATTCGAGGGTGAATAGCCAAGAAAAGTACACTCTGAGGACCTGAAATGCAGTTTATGATTGTTGTATGGTCTAAGTAATGGAAAACAGGTACAACCAAACACTTTGAGAAAAGCATAGTTTGGCGGTGTTTTAAACAAAACTTGGACAGGAATTAGATTAGTGTGTGAGGCAGGCAACCTGTTAATTAGATAAACTGCAGTATGGAATGCATGATCCCAAAAATGATAGGGAAAGGAAGCTTGAGACAACAAGGACAGACCTTTTTCAACAATATCTCTATGTTTCCTTCCAACAAACCCATTTTGATGGTGAGTGTGAGGGCAAATAAGTCGGTGGACAATGCCTAGATCAACTAGGAACTGTTTGAAATGTCTAAACTCACCCCCCCCAATCTGTTTGTAAGGCCGTTAGCTTAGTGTTTAATTGAAGCTCAACCACACTCTTAAACTCCTTAAATATAGACAATGTTTCATCCTTTGTTTCTAGAAAAAATATCCATGTATGACGACTGAAGGCATCAATAAAGGACACATAGTACTTATACCCCATAGAAGACACCATTGGTGCTGGACCCCACAAATCACAATATACAAGTTGAAGAGGCTCAGTATCAACAGTTTTAGAAGGTTGAGAAGGTAACCTATGAGACTTTCCCATGCAACAAGCAACACAAAAGTCAATATTATTTCGAGGAATAGCAGTGAGATTACACAACTTCAAAACAGAATTTAGAGTAACAGAACTAGGATGTCCTAGTCGATTATGCCAAAGAGATTGTAGAGTGAGTGTGTGAGGTGATACAGTGTAATTCACTTGGGAAGGGGAAACATTATTCAGGGATGAAACAGACTTGAAACTGGTACTGTCTAGAGGATATAGGCCACTGGCAGCTACTGGACCTTGAAGGAGAGGAGCATTATCAGCCTGTGATTTCACAACATAGTGGAATGGGTGAATTTGGAAATAACAATTATTATCATAAGCAAATTTGTGAACACTAATTAGGTCTTTAGTGATTGAAGGAACATGTAGAATATCTTTGAGATGCAATTGAATTTTAGGATTAATAGGAGATGGAAAGGACTTAGTGCTAATGGAATGAACACGCAAACCTTGGTTATTTCCTAGAAAGACATTTTCTAGGTGAGGAGGGGGCAACACTCCAGTATTGTTAAGTGCTGGCTGGGAACTCACAGTGTTTGTGGCACCCTGTGTAGACAATTGCGGGCGTCGCGGCCGCTATAGCGGTGGCGCGGGGCGGTGCGCCGGTCAGGGGCGACGCAAACGGTGGTGGCGGAGTAGTTTACGGATGCGGATGTCGCGGGCGCTATAGCGGCGAAGTTCGCGGGTCTGTAGCGGGTCATTCGCGGGTCAGGAGCGGGCGAAGCTGAAGGGGCTGGTTTTTTTGGGAAACCCTAATTTTAAAACGCGAAAAGACTCTTCTGCCCTCAGAATAGTAACCGTTTCCTCTTTTTTAAAAGGTTTTTTGTCTTTTCTCAGAACAGTAACCTTTCCAGTTACTGTTTTAATGCAATTAACTGAGTTTTTTTGGGAACTCCACAATACACGCACCCATTCGTTTCTCTTCTAAAAAACAGACTTTTATTCACTGCTTCTCCTTCTTTTTCTTCTATGAAACAGAGACAATATTCACACTTGTTCTCCATCTTCTATAAAACAGAAATACACAGGGACAACTCTTTTATGTTATGTTGAATTATTAGTAGCAATGAATTTTTATGATTAATTATGAACATGTGTTTATTTTTTAGTATTCTTAATTTTTTATGTGTATGGTATAGAGTGGCAAATCTGTTTCCCTAGACTTCGGCGTAGCGGTCATCCCGCTACCCGCTACACCGCAATAGCCTTTTAGGGTTAGTAGCATTTGCTATTAACTACCTAGGTGGCACCTATATCAAAGAAAGGAACAGACGCAGTAGGGTTAGTAGCATTGGTAAGCATAGCTTGAGGAACCAAGGCAGGAGGACCTAAAGGCACAGGCATGGTCCAAGTAACTGGTTGTTGTGGTTGAGATGTAGCATTAGCAATGTAATTTGCAGCAACATCAAGTCTCACATACTGATAGGGATTGCCATAGGGATTACCATAAGTAGGAGCAGCAGGATACTGACCTTGTGGAGCGTATTGAGTATTGAAGAGATGGTAACAAATGGATGCATCATGACCATACCTGTAGCAGACTTGGCACTGAACATTTCCACGGCCAAAGCCACGGCCACGGCCACGACCACGACCAAAACGGCCACTGCCACGGCCACCACGTCCACCGTAAAAATTACGACCAGAACTAGCATTTTCAGAATTAGAGTTGTCATTTGACTGATTGTTGGTAGTGTAGTTTGCTTGAGGAGTGACATTCTACTTGCTTGAAGACGCTGCTTGAGTTACATTTAGCGAAGCAACTTCTTCAACAATTTTCCGTTTGTTGACTCGCTGTTCATGCGCAAGCAATAATGCTTTGATCTCATCAAGATCGAACCAATCAACCTTACTGTTAATGAGCGTAACTAGAGATTCGCATTCTGAAGGTAATCCTTCGAGAATAACATCCAATTGCTCAGTCGTAGTAACCAATTCACCGATTGACATTAGAGAATCGGAGATTGCCTTGATTTTGTTGAGAAATTCAGTAACAGTGTTTGTACCTTTCTTGAGTGTTCGCACCTCAGTTCTCAGCTGTCGTGTTTGCGCCTTGACTTTAGAGTGGAAATTCTGGTGAATCTGATCCCAAAGCTGCCACGTGTGACGGCAACCGATGACGCTAGGGAGAAGCGATGCGGAAAGCGACGATTGAAGCCACGAGAGGAGCAATTGATCTTGCACCTCCCACGCAGTGAATGCAGGATTCACGTTATCAGCAAGACGATCTGCTTCGGATAAGTACTGGTCAGGAATTTGCGGAGCAACGCAATAATGGTGAAGACGGTGCGCTCGGAGCACCGGTTCTACTTGCTGTAGCCACACTAGATAGTTCTTATCATCTAGTTTTTCTGTAAATTTGTAGTTGAAAATAGCGAAAGGAATACTCGATGCCGTAGACGAGAGCGCTAGTGATGACGGACTCGCCATGAACACACGACGAGCTTGTAGCGGAAGACGACGATGCAGGATCTACGAAGCCACGGTGGTGGCGAAAAATGCTCTGAATACCATAATAGATTCAGAAATTTGTATAATGTGAATCAGTTTTTGATTGATTTGGAATGGAGCATGATGCTCTATTTATACAAGAAGAGCTGGCCATTCAAATTCTACATTAAGGCTGGCCTTTCTTATTCTATAAAATTAAAGCTGGCCTTTCTTATTCTAAGTTAGTGCTGGCCTTTCATATCCTAAGATACAACTGAAAATTAAGTCTAGGCTATTAATGTGAAATAGGAGTAGAACTCATCATATTCTCTATTTATAGGTAATCATATTCCTAGAGAATATCATGCATGCACATAGGAAGCAACATTATTATTATTCTACTTGTTAATGTAAATTCTATTTATTGCTTAAAGTGTATAAATAGAAGATCATGTTGAGTGCAAATCACTCAAGCACATTCACAAAATTCTGCTTTCCTTTTTTAACATCGTATCAGTGCTCTTGATCTAGGGGACTCTACTTCCACAAATACCGCTATCAAAAAACCTGACTGGGCACCTTGTGCTATCCAACCTTGTTTAAGCTTGACTAGGCATCTTTTGCTGTCAAGACATTTCAATTGCCATGATTGACCGGTGTTGACCAGCTTTGACCAGAGTTGACCACTGCTTTTCAAGCCTTGTTTGGATCACTGGCCTTTATTGAACATTGTTTGCGGGTCGGTATAGAGCCCAATTTGGATTTGTTTGCTACTCCATCTGTCACGTCTTATTATTTCCCAATGTTGAAAGGCAAGGAGGCAAAAAGGATGAGAGTTTTAATCAACAATTTGGAAAATCCATGTGGTACCTCTGGTTTGGCATGTTCATGACTTCATGTATGTTTCCACCTTCATTCAGATTTAATGTCTCAAAAACCCTTCTACCCGCTTCTGGATTTAGATTACAGTGCCACGGACCATATGAGACCGTGTTCTTATTACTTCTCCAGTAATTCCCCCAATGCCAGCAATAAGAAAATAGCTATTGCTGATGGCACCCTTGTAACTGTCACTGGCATTGGAAATATTCAAATTAGTCCTTCCATAACTTAAAAAAATGTCCTTCATGTCCCAAAATTGTCCACCAACCTTGTTTCTAAACAAAAACTTACAAATTAAACCGAATGTGTTTTTCATTATTTGGTCTGGTCCTCAAATGTGTCTTCTGTTAATCATTTTGGCCCCCGAAATTACTAACAAAAGACGCATTTCAACTTGGAGATGTTTCTGACATTTCGACACATTGAAAGATTATACTGATAGAGCCCAACACATTAAGGGATCAAAATGACTATTTACCTAGGTATAAATGTCAGTAATACATTCAAGGACAGCATGCTGGTGCACAATTTCCTTTCCTTGTGCACTTTAAATCCAAAATGTCAAAGAAAGCGGAGTCAAAAGTGGAAGAAAAACAAACTTGCAGACAGAATTGTATAAGACCAAATTCCAATAAAATAAAATATACAAAAACCCAATGTCAAAAACCAGTTACAAATTTGCAATTCATGGCCGTAAAAGAATGTGCTCTCAAGCAGAAAGGGCTCACATTGCCTGTGCCCAAGTTCTAAAATGGTGACAATTTATCACTCTATTCACGTTGCCTGGCACCCCTAGATTTGGTTAGAATCCCATGAGCAGAGCCTTCTCAAAGGTGATGAACGCAGCATTTAGATTAGTTTCTCTCCACGAAAAGAACCAGCGACTAGCGTCTCTATCCGGTGCCATTGAAACCCATGACAACAACTCTTCCTCACAAACTCTAATGATTTCGAATTACGGATCTAAACGGATCAACCACAAACAGGCATTGCTTTTCCCTTCAAATGATGGCACCATTCTTGAAACCCTTTTCACTTTAAATTTCCCCCACAGCCCCAAGATCAGAGCTATAACACCAGTTGATAGGAACTGAACCAGATTTAGAAGCAAAATGAACTATTTTTGAATGAATAGAAAGAAACACGCGTATTCCCTTGATATTCGAGAGATAAAGGAAAATACTAATCCTCACCAACACTTACGCCTATTTATAGGTGTACCGGCAGTGTCCAAATCACCGACCTGGCAAGCCTAAGACCAAGGAAGAACCCCAAGGACTGAGGAAGGTTTTATAGGGGCCGAACAAGACAACCCGAGGGACTCAAGAGGCAGCTACCTACAACTACAGGCACCATCCTTACAACCCGTGTCGTCGTACGAAGGAGGTACAAGCAGGGATGTGTCTGGCTAGAAGTCGAAAAAGAGGTACGTGGTAGGCAGCTATTAGCTCGTACTGAGAGTAGTGGGCATTCCATCACTCTTGGTGGCAGAGATGGGACATTACTACCACGCAAAGGAGAACACCATGGGGCCTCTAGATTAGTATAAATAGTGCATGCTACTGTTGTATAAGGGATCATGTTTTCCACATTTTTGGGAGGTCACCCTAAACAAGGTTATCTATCACCTTAAGGGCTGCAACATCCTCACTTTGTACACGAGAACAATAGGTATCATGCCTAATTAATTTCTGTCAACTAACTCAGCGTAACTAACTATGCCTCTTAACTACCCTCTCAATCAACAAAACTATAAGTGTGCAAAATGTTTTGTAAGTTGATAACTTGATATACATGAAATTTTTATGAAAATGTCATGTAATCTGCCATAATCTATACTTTATTTTTTGATGAAATGTGGTATCCCAATATCGTACCGGTTTCATATCCAAATACTTGTTTCGGTATCAAAGCTATTAGCTAGTTTCTTTTTTGATTTTCACATCAATAAGGTCTATGAACTCAAAGGGGTGAAGAAATTGAAAATAAGGTTCTGATAAGTTCAACTGGTTCAATTCGGAAAACTACTAGAATTGAGATGAACAGAATAGGTGTTTCAATATGTATGGCAATTTGAGAGCCAGAGAATGTACAATTGAGATATTATTCGAGAGATACCTCACTCTCCTCATACAATGTGTATACAATTGCCTAACTTTTACTGTTCAAATGAATCTCTATTTATACAATTGTTCTAGTAACTCTAACTGACTATCAGTTACAACTGTAAAGCTGTTACATAGTTTCAGTTCACTTACAACTGACTATTAGCTATTATTTGGTGCATTTCTCTTAACATACACCCTCTTGACTATAGGATGCCTATCAGGTTCTCTTGTTTGGCAGGAAAATAACCATTTTAGAGGTTCTCACTAAAATCCCAAATGGGGAAGAACTTTGGACCTTGTTTGAACCATTCCTAAGGTGCACTACAGTATCATAAGACTATATACCTAGAGGGTACTTCAAAAATAGAAAAGTGGTTCTTAAGGAGATATTTAAATCTATCTCAAAGCCACAGCATAAATTTTAATATAAATATAATATTTCACAAAAGATATATTACATACTTCTTTTCCGGTAGGATATGTTGCAGTTGTAGGTTGAGGGTAAACCCCTTGACTATTGAATGAAAATGGATCAACACCCTGCAAATTATATAATTAATATAACCAAGCATTATATGTCTTCCTATGCTGAACCAGAATAATACCAATTTAAGCAAGAAAAGCGAATTTTTGTGAACTAGCCTTATCCTTGGATTTTGTTTGACCTGAACTTGTGTGGCTATTGATGTCAGAGAATCTCTGATTTCCGATATCCTGAATATAGTTTTTTATCTCCAACTTTGACAAAGGTGAAGTATTGTGTTGCTTGACAAATATAACATCTTTACCACCAATTGTAATAGACATAATGACATGCGTCCCAAAATTCTCAATAAAGCTGTCAAAACGTAATTAAAAGTCAGGGAGCATCTTAAGAAACCCTTGTTACGGCATTATGTCGATAACTTGTATAAACATAAATACCTTGCCAAGGATGATGGATCCCAATTGACTGGAACAGAACTTTTAACATTTGCTTGCAACGTTAAGTGGGTCTTTTGAAGCTGAACCTTTGCAAGGGGAATGTAAAACCCATCGGAAGACAAGGTTTTTGTAGCCGCAGCATCAACATGTTTTGAACCAGTAAAGCTAAATGCAGAGTTAAAGCTTCCAAGAGGAAATCTCTCTGATATATTTGCTTTATGATTAAAATAATCCACCATCTGCAGCCAAGTGAAAGATGAACTATCATAAATTTTAGATCATGTGAAAGAACAATTAGAACATTAGCTCTTATAATTACTTTAACAACACACAATTATGACCTTTGATTTTAAATTCTTCTCTTCCTTTAAAGCTTCAAATTAGAATGAGTTTATATAAACTTTTAACTAATGAGATAGTTATCTCAACTGAAAAGCTCCTATAAGTCCGAAGCTAATCCAAACAAGACCATAAAGAAGTAAAATATGACTCAAGTTCTTCAATACAAATGAAATCTGAGAGTATTATAAGTTTCTTCCTCAAAAACTTGATTCATACAAAATATCATGCAATCATGCTGCTCAATACGAATGCAATTTACAAACATTAAGGACAGCATAAGAAACAAATATTGCTGGTAAATATGACTCGGGATCAGGAATTTACAGCAAACAAGCGAGTCATCTAAAGTGAAAATGAACCATTCTCTGTAAATATATTAGTGTCCATGCTAAATATTTGTTAGGACTTCTGTAGGCTAGGCAATTTGGTCAGAGCAAAAGTGGGCTCAAGAATATGATGAGAAGGAAATCTAGATATTTACTTCAATTCTTGCTGGTTCATTCATTTCTCAGTAGTAACTATATAGCCATTTTATGGTTACCTACAATACCACATCATCATCCACCTCGACGTACATCACATGGTTTATATCAGACCAAATTGTAAGAGATTTCTATTGACTATGCAAGAATACAGATGCAAATCAATGTGACTGATATTTTCTCACTCATAATCTTTTAACCAAACCGATGGTTCTGCATTACTTTTGAGCCTTTCTTTCATTGTTCCATAACCATTTTGCGGCTCAATTGTATTTCCTGGCCCAGTTCCCTCTTTAGTAGCCTCTTTACTAAATTCATGCGTATCAATATGACACATGATATCTAGCATAAGGTAAAACCTATCTCAATTACTTGATATTAGGCCGCATGCCTATTGGTAAATACTGAAGCACCGCTTTCTAACCCACCCCCTCTCATACAAAGCCATATAAACATGAGGTCGGCCTATGGCAGAAAGATTTCGCATATAATAGGTGTTTCGGCCTGGCACAAAAATCTGCTATGCCATAACACCATGGCGGCAATTTGCCAAATCATCCTCAAGAATACAACTTTGGGGGTTTCAACAGACCCGTTGCTAGCGGCCATTCCACACCACAATTAGGAAAGATGACCTAACAACCTGTGAAGCACCGACACTTTAGATTGAGACACCGACACCGACACTTCAATTACTTCTATCTTATAAATTAAAACGAGAGTCTACGTGTCCGTATTAGTGTCGTATCCGGTGTCTGTGTCTGTTTCGATGCTTCATAGCTAACAACACACAAATTCACCAAACAAATAGGGAGAAACCCTCTATAGTGGTACAACATATAACTAAAATTAATTGAACAACAAAAGTGTAGAATCATATTCAGAAAACAACATTCAGCAAGTGAAAGCGTAAAACAGGAAAAAAGAATAGCAAATCGACAAGTTTACTTACCTCTTGGAAAGTGCAGACACCAGAAGTTTGACGCCCCATGGGCTCATGAAAGCTTCTAATGTCCCTAGAAACATTAGGAACAAGAAGATCATCATATAAAAACAAGTCCCTGAGATGTTCTTCATCAATCTCAACAACCCTAGACCCTGAAACTCCTTTACAATAAAGCAACCGGGTATCAAAGTTGACATCAAAACCCCTTCCTAATGCTTGTAAAGCGTTAGTAGCAGTATGCAAAGCTGCTACATGCTCCCCCATAGTGAACCCCCAATTCTGGATGGAACGGGAAGGCGAATTTTCTAATCAATCGAAGGGAATTAGAAGGACCCACGTGAAGAAAAGTAGACGATTTTAACTATGTGTGCACGTGACTCGTTGAACAAACCTGATCAACGACTTGACCTAGAAAAAATCATGCATCCATTTTTGTGTGGGAATGGATCTCAGAGCAAGCGATTAAGGTTACTATCCAAAACAAAACAGCCCTCTCTCTCTCTCTCTCTCTCTCTCTCTCTCTCTCTCTAGCTTGACATTATCTTGCAGTGTTGTATGTAGTATTCAAGTTTCGACTTTTGGAGACTCCGAGTGTGTGCTCATTGATGGCATGGTTTGTTTTGTTTGTCCAAAGGGGTATTGACTTCTTCGGTCTCAGTCGTGTAATTTTCTTACTCCTCCACAACACATTATATTATAAGCCAATTTAGGGTCTTTAATTTAATTATAAGTAAAAATTCACTTTTTAAATGATAGTATACCAAAAATGTTACTCATTTAATGTTGACTATTTAACGTTCAACATAAAAAGTCAGATACTTTTTCTTAGATAATAAAATGAGGTGAGGATAATTTAGGTAATAAAGTTATATTTTAAATGAGACTTTTTCTTAGTTTTAGTCTTTATAAAACATTTTACTCGCTTTTAATCCTCGCATTTTCCTCGGCCAATACTTTTACTCTCTTATGACTCTTAAAACACATGGACGGAGGAAAATGTAAAGACTAAAAGTGAGTGAAATTTTTTATAGGGACTAAAAACAAAATTCTCAAATTTTATAGGAACGAAAAACATATTTAACGCTCTTATAATTAATACATCACATTTAATTACACATTCAAAGAATAAAATTGGAAATGATCAATTAATACATCTTCAATATAGTGATTCTTTCTTTTATTTTAGACTAACCAAAAAAAAAACTTTTATTTCCCAACTTCTAGGGATACGCTGGGTCGAGGTAGTGTCTCTTGAATTACACTTCGGTGGTTTCCAGCCACCTTAGTGAAGTCAATTTGTCACAAGAAAGGGGAATTTGAATTATGATATTTTTAAAACCTTTTGTATAACCAAATTCCTAAAGAAAAAATGAGACAGTGTTCTAAGAAGATACCGTTTCTTTTAGAAGAGACTGCCTTCTCATGATTGATCAGAAGCTAGTTGGTTTACTCTTAAGAAAGATATATAAACTTTGTTTTGAGTTTCTTTTTCAAGATAATGATGATTATAAAATATGCGTTGTTGAAAAGAGTTGAGATGCTGAGAGTGTGCTAAAGTAGATTGTTTCAAGTAAGTTATAGAGAAAGCAATAAATAACACAAAGCATTTATAGTGGTTCACCCTAATCAACAAGGGTTACATCCACTCCTCACACTCAGTGAGTATTTCCACTATTATCTCAAACTTTGCAAAGAAGTCCACACAAGCATTGTCCTCCCTGAACGTGTGATTAACCTGAACTCTCCATTCCCTAGATAGAAACTCCTTGATATTATGAATAATGGTTGCATAATGGTGTCGTCTATTAACTGGCTCTGAGATTAACTTGATAGTTGACATGGAATCTGAGTAGCACAACAGATCCTTGAAGCCAAAATCCCAAGCCATCTTCAACCCATGATAGAGTGCTAGTAGCTCCACATGTAGAATGTTAGAATAGCCAATGTTACCTGCAAAACCGTGAAACCAAGAATGGGCCCCATTTCGAAACAAACCTCCAAAACCCGAAACACCTGGGTTCCCAAGGCTGCTGACATGGAATCTGTAGAAATTGTTTGTCTAATAAGTCGATAGAGTAATGGTGTGGTCAGTTTGCTTTGAAGAGCCTGATAACAGTGACGTGCAGATATTCCAAGAAAGCATGAATATTAATTTGAATTTGTAATTAGCCCCCCAAGCTTAGCCTGGAGAGGGTTTTAGCTCGTACTAAAACTTTTGGCCGAGTTATTTGACTCAGACTTATTCTTTTGAACGAGTTATTCATCTCAGACTTATCTTTTTGACCGAGGTATTTTAAGGTTCAATTGTGACCTTGTTATCCCCAGGTTGGTTATAGGGTTGCTTTACAAATAAACATTTTTCCAACCTATAACTGGGTGAGTAACCAGTGATCTTATTGGTTTTGAACTGTCTCATGGAGACCTTAGTCCTTATTCTGATCGAGTGATTAATTTTTACTTACTTCAATTGTGGTAGGAGCAAGTGGGAGTAATCTTCAAAAGAGAAGCGAACCCTTGTCTCATTGAGACTGTGCTAGTCTTTGCTTGCTCTCTTATTTTTACTTACTTCAATTGCGGTAGGAGTAAGCGGAAGTAACCTTCAAAATAGAAGCGAACCCTTGTCTCATGGAGACTATGCAAGTCTTTGCTTGCTTTCTTATTTTTACTTACTTCAATTGCGGTAGGAGCAAGTGGGAGTATTTTTCATAAGAGAAGCGAACTTTTGCCTCATGGAGACTATGCAAGTCTTTGCTTGCTTTCTTATTTTTACTTACTTCAATTGCGGTAGAAGCAAGTGGGAGTAGTCTTCTAAAGAGAAGCGAACCCTTGTCTCATGGAGACTGTGCAGGTCTTTTGCTTGCTTTTTAGGAGTACAGCCATAGTCTGACTTTATGTTTTGCCCGAGTCAGCAGCCATGGGTCCAGAACCCACCTGGTTTGACAAACCTACCTCCTAGTCAGCCGTACCCCGGTGCACTCAGTACCTACCCAGCAGGTTCCTATATACAGACACAGATGAATGTTGCCCCGGTTGAACAGCCATGGAATCAAATTCCACCTTTCCAAGGCGCGCAGGCATCTGTACCAGGAACTAGCCTTGTTAATCTAGCCCAAGTAGTGCCTGGGTAGCCATGGACAAACGCTCTACCTCAGGTACCACCGCAGCTAGGGGCGCAGAGTCCCCATAGATACACTGTGGCGACCAACGCCTCCACCTGGACCATCGGGGCCCCAACTCCTGGACCCTAATCTTATTGCTGATACCATCAAGAAGTTCTTTGGTGTTTAGTTCGCTGACCATCTAGTGTACAAGAAGCCTTACCCCGAATGGGTGGACCGTTTGGTTCATTTGCCGAGAGGATTCAAAACCCCTGATTTTGCCACGTTTTCCGCAGACGATGGCAAGTCTACTATGGAGCACATCGGCCGATTCACGGCCCAATGTTGCGAAGGAAACCAGAACGAGTATTACAAGTTGCAGCTGTTCCCTTTGTCTTTGACAAGGACTGCCTTATCGTGGTATTCCTCTCCTCCACCTGATTCTATACAGACCTGGGCATACATGGAAAGATGCTTCCATGACAGATTCTACTGGCCACAACCAGAAGTTACCGCAGCTGATCTCATGAACTTACGACAGATGGTGGACGAGGCAGTGACCGACTTCATTGAGAGATTCAGAAAGATGGCCGGAAAGTGCTCAATACCTTTCCCAGAATCCCAACTTACTTCCATGGCCATCTCTGGAGTGCACCCTCAATTGAAGGAAAAGCTTGTGGGACAAGCTTGCAGCGACCTCAGTGGCTTGGCTTCCAAGGCAGTTCAAGTGGAACAATACGTCCAAGATGAGTCAGCTGATTACACGGAAGACATCTTAGTGGTGGATGCAGTAGAGGATTCAGACTATGATGAGTCAGCTGATTACACGGCAGACATCTTAGTGGCCGAGATAGTTATGGGGAAGGCCTACCTCTGTCCAGCTCTTAAGTCTGCCAAGGGTAAAGAGAAGAGCGAGGAAATGGTTGAGTATTCCTTTGACATCTCTAAGGCTGACCAAATCTTTGATTACCTCCTCAAGGACAAGCAGATCAAACTCCTTGACGGCCATAAGATTCCCCCTCCTGAGGAAATAGAGGGGAAGAAATACTGCAAGTGGCATAATTCTTTCAATCACGCCACTTCGAATTGTATTATCTTTCGACGAGCCATTCAGGAGACCATTAGAAAGGGGAGATTCAAAATGGCCAACAAAGGGGCATCAAAGATGATTGTCGACACTGACCCTTTCCCCAACATGAATGTCAATATGACCTTCATGGGGAGTGACCGCGGGAAAGGGAAGAAGAAGTATGTGTGGGGACCTGAAGGGAGAGATTTTCCCAGAAAGGGAGACATCCGTGTTAGACCGTTTGGGCTCACCGCCCCGAGGATCCACAGTGGCAGAACGAATGGCCCTGCTACAAGAAAAATTGCAAATAGGAGCGCCAAGTTAGTGTTAGAGACCTCAGAAAAAACTTCCTAATCTAGGGAGGCTTGTCCACGAGCTCAGGCAGTTGCATTTGTCCAAACTCAACCCCGAAAGACAGATGCCCAAGACCAGGGACCTGAGGGAAAGACTCCAACTCGTCCCACATGGGGGGCTCGGAAGGCTCGCCGATAACTCCATCGAGCAAGCCACCCTACCAACTCCAAACGGGGGAACTTTCCCCAAAGAAGAAAGAAGGGTGGCACAAGTCACCGAAACCCAAAGCTCAACTTCGGTCGACATCACGGTCCTTAATGACCGATAGCTAAGAGCCACCAGGACAGTCAAACCTCCAGCGGGCGTACCGCAGGACCAATGGATGACTCAAGCGGCCGTTGAGATGTCAGCCCCCAAAGTGGCCTCCAAATCTTGCTCGCAGAAGAGGAGGTTTTAGAGGGCTAGAGCTTTCAACAGGATGAAGGAAACTTTTCAGATGCTCACCTCCGCTAGAGATGGGAATACCCAGACCATCTCTGCAGCATCCGTTGCTACGGCGTTGGAACAGGCCTTCCCAAAACTAGTCGAGGACACAACTGTAGAGCAGCTTCCTGAACCGCTGTCCCCGAGCCACCTGTTGATCACGAGGGAGAAGACCAAGCAATGGTGGGCATGGTGGATGCACCCCATAATCCACTCACAAGGGCGGTGGTAGAATGCCTTTACGGACCTCATAGTCCCAGGCGGTCTCAACCAGTCAGTGAGCCTCAAGGTGGTGGTGCGATGACAGAGCAAGAGTTGCAAGAAGAGGAACACTCTTTCGGTCCCCGAGATTTCGAAGGGAATTCCATGATTGAGTCAATACTAGACGACTTGATGGATGAGGCCGATGGGGAATTCTACGCAGACATAGAAATGGTAGGCCTCCTTCCACCAGAGTTTTGGGGAACCAGGGATCAGCCAAGGGCCTTCGAAGGAGATTTCTTCGTCGAGGAGGACGAATGGGCCGCCTTGACGGAAGCCGAGGGACCAATCACAGAAGGCATGCTATTTGAGAAGCCAACTGCAGACATGACCAGACACCTGAAGCCATTGTACATCAAAGCTCATCTCAATGGGAAGTTGTTCAATAGGGTTTTCGTGGATGGTGGTGCTGTACTAAACATCATGCCGCTATCTACTATGAAGAGGTTAGGGAAGAACGCCGAAGACCTCATTCCTACTACCATGACTAGTTTCAAGGCGCTCTCATGCATTGGGAGTGTTGGTGGCCGACGTAACAGTTAGGTCAAAGGCAACTCGATCGGCATTCTTCGTCATCGAAGGAAAACCCTCATACACGGTGATCCTAGGGAGAGATTGGATCCACACAAGTGAATGCGTTCCCTCCACTCTGCACTAGAAACTCATGATATGGGTGGAAGACAAAGTGGAGATAGTGGAGGCCGATCCTAATCCTTTCCTAGAGGAGATAAAGATGTTCGAGGCTGTGTTCTACTCCCCATACCTGCGTCCTATTTCCATCCCGGGGGTCTACGAAGTGGGTGGTATTGAGTCATGCGACTGGACCAAGAAGCGTTTTGAAATCAAAATGTTGGCCGACCCACGGCCTAACGATGAGAATAATGTTTAGTCTTCCTTCGGAGGTACAGAGCCTACTGGACCGATTGAACCTATTTCAAATAGAGTCCAGCATTGAAGAGGCTATGTTTAGTGTTGTGTATGGAGAGGATGAAAGCTCAGAAACTCCTCCGTTGGAGGTTTCAGATGACCTTTGCGGCAAGATGTCGGGCGAATCCCCTTACATAGAGCCCATCCAGAGGAAGATACGTACTTTTGAAGCTCAAGACCCTCTGGTCGAGGTAAATTTGGGAACCGAGAGTGAACCAAGGATGACTAATGTTAGTGGTAAGCTCGAACTGCAGCAACGTGATCAGATGGTAGCCTTGATACGGGACTACCGTGACTGCTTTGCATGGGACTACCATGAGATGCCAGGCCTTGATAGAGCCTTGGTGGAGCATAGGTTACCGATCAAGGAAGGTTGCAAGCCCCACAGGCAACCACTAAGGAGGTTCAACCCACATCTAATGCCGCAGATCAAAGCCGAAGTGGAAAGACTCTTGAAGGCAGGGTTCATCAGAATTGCCAGATACGTAGAATGGCTATCCAATATAGTCCACGTGATCAAAAAGAATGGCCAAGTCAGAGTCTGTATTGATTATAGAAACCTGAACTTGGCCACTCTGAAAGATGAGTACGGTATGCTTGTGGCCGATATGCTCGTCGATGTCGCAGCAAACAATGCCATCTTGAGTTTTATGGACGGCTATTCTGGTTACAACCAGATTTATGTGGCCAAGGCTGACACTCATAAGACTGCCTTTAGGTGCCCAGGCGCCTTAGGCATCTATGAGTGGCTCGTGATGCCTTTTGGTCTCAAGAATGCTGGGGCGACGTACCAGAGGACAATGAATGCCATCTTCCATGACCTTATTGGTAAAACCATGGAGGTGTACATTGACGATGTGGTGGTCAAATCCAAGAGCTTCGAAGCCCACCTGAGGGACCTCGAACAAGCTCTGAAACGGATGAGACTCCACAATCTCAAGATGAATCCTACTAAATGTGCCTTTGGCGTGTCTGCAGTGAACTTCTTGGGGTTTCTGGTGCATAACCAGGGCATTAAAGTGGACAAAAACAAAGCTCGAGATATCCTAGAGGCGAGACCTCCTAGAACAAAGAAAGAACTGCAGAGTTTGCTGGGCAAAATCAACTTCTTAAGGAGATTCATCGCCAACTCGGCAGGGAAGCTTAAAGTCTTCTCGCCGTTGCTACGAATGAAGAATGACGAGGAAATGATTTGGGGAGCCAAACAACAGGAAGCCTTCGACCAAGTCAAGGCTGCCTTGACCAACCCCCCTGTTCTGGTGCCTCCACAGCCGGGGAGACCTCTGAAGTTATACATTGCGGCCGAAGACCAAGCCATCGGCTGCTTGTTGGCTCAAGATGATGATAATGGCACCGAGCGTGCTATATATTATCTCAGTAGGATCCTCAATGATGCCGAGACTAGATACTCTCCTATCGAGAAACTTTGTTTTGTCCTTGTTTAATGCTTGTACAAAACTTGAATACTATCTTTTACCTAAGGAAGTTTTGGTTGTATGCAAGGTTGACATCATTTGATATCTTCTTAATAGGCCCGTCTTACAAGGAAGACTCGTTAAGTGGGCCATTAAGATGAACGTGTTTGCTTTAACTTATGTACCTTTGAGAGCCGTAAAAGGCCAAGCCTTGGCAGACTTCTTGGCTCAGCACCCATGTGTTGAAGTGCCCGATGCTCTGGCCGAAGCTGTTAATTACTTGGGCCTTAAGCCCTAGGTCCTCATGTTCGATGGGTCTAGAACCCAGACGAGGGCAAGGGTAGGGATAATAATCACCAGCCCTTGCGGCCAAACATGGAGGTTCATGTGTCGGATAGGGGACCAAGCCTACAATAATCAGGCCAAGTATGAGGCTTTGATCATGGGACTTGATATCTTGGCCTGCATGAAAGCTCACTACGTGGAGATAAGGGGTGACTCACAACTGGTGATCAAACAAGTCACCGGGGAATACCAGTGTTACAATGCTAAGCTCAAAGAGCTAACGGCCTCGTCGCACGATTTGCTGAAGTTGTTTGCCGATGTCGTCATCCTGTATGTCCCCAAGAGTGAGAACCAAGAAGCGAATGACTTTGCCCAACAAGCCTCGGGATACAAGGAACGGGTGGTCGAGGTACTACAACAAAGCACCAGGGCCGCCGCCGATGCTTGGATTGGGGTGTTGACGAGGTACCTCCGTAACCCAACAGTTGATATTGACTTCAAGGTCAAACAAAGGGCATTGAAGTATATCTTGATAGGATACGACCTATACAAAAGAAGTGCCAATCGGGTACTGTTAAAGTGCCTCAAGATGAAGGACGCTTATATGGTAATGGCACAGATCCACGCAGGAATCTGTGGTGCCCACAGGTCTGGTCCCATCATGAAAACGCTCATCTACAGGCACAGATATTATTGGCCGACGATCACGGCCGATTGCTTCTAGTTTGCCAAGGGATGCGAGGCTTGTCAGCTGCATGGACCAATCCAAAGGGTGCCGGCAGATGAGCTACACCCTATTGTCAAACCTTGGCCGTTTAGAGGATGGGCCATGGATTTATTTGGCAAGATATACCTTCCAAGTTCAAAAGGGCACGACTTTATTATTGTCGCCACCGATTACTTCACCAAGTGGGTGGAAGCTATGCCATTAGGAAACGATGATCAGGCCGCGGTGATCAGATTCATCGAAAACCAAATCATTTTCAGGTTTCGAATCCCTGAGACCATCACGGCTGATCAAGGTACAATGTTCACCGGGGAACGGGTGGTAGCCTTTGCTTAGGAATACGACATTAAGATGAGACATTCGTCTCCTTATTATGCCCAAGCCAACGGACAAGCGGAGGCCACCAACAAGATCATCATTGAACTCATCAAAAAGAACATAGAAGACAAGCCCCTGCGGTGGCACGAAACCCTTAATGAGGTCTTGTGGGCTATGAGAAATTCCAAGTCTACGGCAACGGGGGCGACTCCCTATCGTTTGGTCTACGGGCAGGACGTCGTGCTACCTCTGAAGATCAGTGTAGCCTCGTTGAGAGTGGCCCGGCAGCACTCCCTTAGTATGGATGAGTACCAGCAGGCCATTTTGATGGAGTTGGACTCAGTGGACGATGACAGGCTGGCTGCCATCAGCAGAATAGAGATGAACAAAGCTAAAACGGACCGAGCCTACAACAGACATGTTAAACCAAAGAAGTTTGTTGAAGGGGATCTTGTATGGAAGGCCATTTTACCACTAGGGAAGAAAGTCCCCCAGTTGGGCAAGTTGTCCTAGAATTGGGACGGGCCATGCATCGTCAGCGAAGTATACCACCGTGGAGCATATCGTCTAATCACTCTAGACGGAGAAGAATTTGAAACGAAAATTAATGGCAAATATCTCAAAGCATATTATCCTACTCTGTGGGAAGGTATGCGAGGAAGTGAAAGATGGCTTTAAAAAGCAATAGAAGATATTGTCAAGATGGCCTGCCACACACCGGCGCCCTAGTGGAAAATAGAGGCGAATCTAAAAACCCTTAGTTCCTCGTTACAAGAGCCGTCCCCTTCTAATAGACACTAAGGCCCGGGGAACCAATCGTACTTGTTGGCGAGCCTGCCATAAGAAAGCTGGCTTACCAAGGGGCCGTATAGACCCGTTGTCCGTGGACAAACCTTGAAATACAACATGAAAGTTAGGGCCGGTAAAGGATTTCCTCTTGAAGAACTGAAGGCGCCACCTGTTCCAAGTACCCTTCCTGAGGGCGCAGAGGCATTTTAACCATCAGCAATACCCGTCGGTAGGATCAATCCCACCCCCATTCTCTGCCATCATAAACCAATCTTGGGGGAGAAGCGAGCCACTAGACGTTCCAAAGACAGGCGCCAGCACATTGAGACCTTCGCGGAGCTTAGAGACAGGAATTTGGATGTCTCCGTCCCCTGCAAAGGCAACCGGAACGCCTTGCGCGGTAACATCAAGAAGAGAGCCCCCAGGAGATAGTTGGAGATTCAAGGAACCATCAACGCCGCCATAGTCGTTATCTGCATTCTGGGAGTCAGAGTTTGGAAGCATGGCAAATGGAGGAAGGGACAATAGCAGAACTGGAGGAGGATTGGTTCATAGGGAAAATGAAACGATGAGAGGTTTCTTGAGGGAGCAAGTGCAGGGGTAATGATGAGGGCTATTTATAGCCCCGAGAGAAATCTCAACCGGCGTGTCCTTGGGAACCGTCGACGTAGCAGCAGATATGTCCCCTCTAACCGTCACCTTAAATCATTTCAAAGGGTTTTCGTATCGTCAATCACGTCCTCAAGGCCGCACGACAACCCAAAAATAAATAATTCGTAGGCCGAGGGCTAAGAGAGGAAAAAGGGAATTAAAGTGTGAAGGTAAGCCACTCGACAAGGGCAGAAAAGGTATTTGCCAGAAAGAGTGAAACCAAAAGGAGGTCCTTGGGGCACACTAAATGACAAAAACCCCGAGGGAGGGCTACGCCCGAGGGCCAGTGAGCCAAGCCGAGGGAAAGTAACTGCCCTACCTTATAGAGTGCCAAGGCCTAGGTGGCTCGGACGCCTGAATCGTTACCTAAAAATGGGCCAGCGCAGCTGAGCCACCACACGGCCGAGGCAAGGCGGGCGTTGCTTGGAAGGCAAGGCACGACACAAAAATAGAATGTGGGAAAGGTTGAAGTTCAAGCGGAAGAGCGAGGCCGGAAAACATGGAGCAACAAGCACTTACCCCACTAACCGTGCCAGTGGGATCGTGGGCAGTTATTCCGCTTTGTTGAGGGCCTATGAAGCGATGAGAGTCGTTGGTCTTAGATCAGTCCAACGGCAGGCAAATGTTGGCTAGCATAGTGTCCGACGAGGGCCTGTGTATATATATAGCAATAGAGTGAAATGTAAAGGACACATATCAATCAATCAAACTCTAAGTTTATTTCAATTTATCTTCCTTTATCACATTTACTTTACTCTACTTTATGCATTAGCCGTAGTATAATCCAACACTCGCGTCCCATCTCACCTTGCCTAACCCTTTCTAGAGGAGTCAGGAAACCCATAGTTGAGGAGCAGAGTTCCCTCATCGACGCAATTGCTTGAAGAAAAGAGGAATCAAAGACTGTCCAAACCTCTGGTCGACACCACAACTAGGACCTAAGAGTTTGACGACAACAGTAACTTACTCTTGAATTGAAAAAAGGGACATTTCTCTATGCAGATTTTTCAAATGAATTTTAAGGTTCATACCATCCTCGCAGAATAACATGACCCGCTGTAGTACATTCAAATGAGTTTACATTAGTTTTCTATGACATTTGCAGTGCTTCATTGATAAATAACATAGAACCATTGGAAATTCATTTCCAATACACCAGTTTTCGAGACTCCACCTAAATTCTATAAAATCATTGAGAAACCAATAGTTCTGGTTGAACGAGGGTGATTGAAAGAAATTGCGTGTATTATGGGATGTACACTTGATCTCTTTTTTATAGCCTAGTGATCAGCAGCTACCTTTGATACTGCATTGAAAACAACTATATCCAAATTTGTTCCAAAACAAAAACCCTAATACAGAGAATCTAATAAAGCATTCCCAAATTAGGTTTTAAAACCTCATAAACCCTAAATCCTCCCTCTAAAGTTTATACAATCAATAAAAAGTAAACACAATAAAATAACCGAGAGAGAGAGAGGCAAAGAACGACAGACAGAGCAACAGATAGAGGGAGAGAGAGAGAAGGACAGAGAGAGATGAAATACTTGCCCTCGTGAAGAGGAAGGGCGAGGTTGAGCGAGAAAGGGAGAGAGCGATAGGGAGAGAGAGCAATAGAGAGAGAACTTACCTTGGTGAAGAGAGTTGAGTGACTTTGAGGCAGAGAAGGAGTTCAGAGCGTGGAAGACAGAAGCAAGCTCGGTTGAGCGCGAGGTTCTGAATGATCTGAAGGAGTGCTTTAGTTTTGATTGTTAAGTACTGTTGAAGTCAGGCTATTTACTGGTGTGTCTTAAAATGTTAAAAGTTTTGACTTTTGAGGTCAGACATGTTTACGCCTGACTTAAAAACACGCGCGCTAGATAAATTTTTCATCTTAATTACAAGTTTGCCACAGCGTCAATGTATCAAGTCAAGCATCTGAACGCCTGACTTTAAATGTCTAATTCTTTTCCTAATTTTGTACTAGTGCCGGCAAGCAGAGGTCGGGTCAGGTAAGGAGTGGCAAGGACATGTCGGGCTGCGCTGCAACCGAATGTGTAGTCTATTTTATTCCCGTCACGGACTCGGTGAAAGATTTCAAGTACAAGTTCTTCTATGTCAGACCAGTGAATGAGGCGGCGAAAAGAGAAATTGCCGACTTTGATGAGAAAGGGAAGGTGGTGAAACACTTGTTTCCCCTTTCGTGGTCCTGGGGACACTTTGAGTAGGAGGCTACCGAGTACGTTACCTGTCGTTCACGCTGTCAGGGGAGGAGGCCAAGACCTTCAACTTGTTGCTTCAATGGGTGAGCAAGTTTCCCTCGGAGAGCAAGAGGATTGATTGCAAAAAGGTCTTGAACGCCAAGGCCGAGTCCCCTGAGGCTTTGAAGAGCATTTTTGGTAGGGCTCCGACTCTATTTATTTTTTGTTTAATTTCTGTCATTTGACCACGCCTTTTTTTTTGCAGATAAAATGGCCGAAGATCTAGATTTCGATGACTTCTTGGCTGCTGCTGGCATATCCGAGGATGATCTCCTCGAGGCCGAGGATCCGGGCACCGAAGTTAATGCTCTCCCCGAGCCGGTTCTAGATGCTGCCGCCGGAGTAGTTGCTATTGAAGCTACTTCTTTTGCTGTTCTGAAGGCGGCTTACGAGCCCAAGAAGAAGAATACTCCTCAAAAACGCCCCCCTCCGAGCTCTGGTTCGGGGGAAAGAAGCTGGGCGTTGTCCGTGCTCCTGCTGATCTGACCTTGGAAGACTTCGAAGCCTGTGCCAAGGTCGGGAAGTTGGGGTAGAACTTCTTCATCAAACGGAACTCCAAGATCTCTGAGAGGGAGAAAGGTATACATTTCGATTCTGAGAACATGTTGATGGCTCGGGAACTGGGGCAAGTCACTGCTAAGTTGTCTGATTCTTTGAAACTTCTTTCAGCGGCTGATAACAATCGTTTATGATGGTTATTACCTCTTATTTCAAGCTTAAATCATTGTTAATTCTTAAGCAATATTGTAATTATTGTTGTAAATATGGTAGTTTAATGTTAGTCTAAGGTGCAAGCTTGAATTTGTTATATGTGGCACTTTGGTGCCCAATTGTGTGTTGAATGCATGTGTTTGCCTAAATTGTTGCAGCATCTAATGTGGCAACAGTGCTAAATTGCGCAAGATGAGAGAGAATGCTGAAGGAAACACGGAAAACAAGGAAGGGACAGGTGTCAGTCATCTCCAGGCATGGGTGTGCGTGCTAGCAAGGGAATATTCGCTGACGCCCTAAAAGTTTGGATAAAAAGGACTTTTTGGGCTCATAAAAGGACAAGTGGCGCCTCCCAAAATTAGGGTTGCCTAGGATCATGAGCCTCAACTATAAATAGGACCCTTCTTCCTCATTTAGGGTAAGCCGAAAAGGTTGGTATAGAGATAGCCACCATTTCGTGCATTCTCAAGCTCACTTAAAGATCAATTGCTGGAATTGTTGTTGCTACGGCAACACTGGAACTTCATTTCTTGGAGGAATTTACATTGAAGAGCTGGGCTGTTCTCCATTGATCATCTTTGGAGCTATTTCTATGGTTCAGCAATTAGTAGTGTAACCCCTCTCCTTGAGATTATAGTATGACTTTTATTTCTATGTTTAAGTTGTTTCCTTTGTTGTTTAAGCTCAACATGAGCTAATTCCTTATAGTTGGGATGCTGAACTTGATGTAATGAATTTATTGTGCTATTAATGAAGTCTGTTTAAGTGTTGAGTATTTTATCTTGTGTGCACTAATATTTCCATCTTAGATTAGGATTGGCCGTCTAATCTAAGTAGCATTTATGAATTCAGAGATGGTTTATAAATTTACCTCACAAGATAATATGGTTTGTGTGCATTAAAAGAGATTTTGATGTTCCATGCTTAAACCCTAGAGATAGGAGGGCATATGCCATAAGGTGAATACTACGGGTGCCTAAACAGCTTAGGGCGTAATCTTTTAGGGTCTAGAGATAAAGTCTTGAGACGAAACCCCAGTGAGAAGTATTTGAGAAAATATATCCATTGCTGCAGCACCTAATGCTGCAGCACTTAACATACCATTAATTGCATTTAATGAAGTTACTGAAAGTGAATGCATCTCAACTTGTTCAAATCATCTGATCTTTATTACTCTAATACCTTTTTATTATTGTGCATGTTACCAAATATTTGTGTCTTTACTTTATTTTTACCATCACTAATTTGTTGATTAAATTAAGCATTGTTTAAGTGCTAATCCTCGTGAGAACGAACTTTACTTATTCTATATTACTTGTTGACAGTGTACACTTGCACTATCATTGTTTTCACACAACAAGTTTTTGGCACTGTTACTGGGGATTAAATAGCTTAAAACACTGTTTAATTAATTGGCAAACTAGTGATTTTTGTTGCTAATTTTGGTGTCCTGTTTCTGGTTGTTTCAGTATTAGATTGCTACAGCAACTGTTGCTGCAGCATATGCACAGGCGCAGTTCACCAGAATTTCAACTTCATCCTGAAATAGAAAGATTGTTTAGGGCTTTGAGAAGGGATCAAGATCACTCAGGACTTATTTCATTGGGCAGAGCTGTCAATATGACTACACCACCACCTTCTAATCATGGGGGAACACCACATCCTAGTAACCAAGGTTCTGACAGACATACCATAATTGCCACTGAACACCGTGAGCAACCGGAACATGTGCGACAAGTTTTGAAAGAAACAGTCATAGGCATGGCTAATAACAGGGACAGACCTATGAGGGATTATGCAATTTTTGACCCTCATACTATGCAAACTAGTAAGGTCTGAACTTGCCACAACTCATTTTGAATTTAAGCCTATGATGTTTCAAATGCTTCAAACAATTGGGCAATTTGGTGGAGGACCTACTGAGGACCCACATTTGCATTTAAAACAATTTGTAGAAGTTTGTAGTAACTTCATTCTTCCTGGTGTAAGTGATGATGCTTTTAAACTTAAACTTTTCCCTTATTCCTTGAAGGATAGAGCTAAGGTTTGGTTAAATTCCTTGGAACCAATCTCTATCACTACTTGGAATGAGATGGCTGAAAATTTTATGACAAAATACTTTCCACCTATCAAGAATGCCAGGATGAGAACTGAAATTACATCTTTTAGACAAACTGAATTTGAAACTTTGTTTGAAGCATGGGAAAGATTTAAAGAGTTGCTAAGAAAATGTCCTCATAATGGGTTGCCTGTGGTTGTTCAAATGGAAACTTTTTACAATGGTTTGGAACCTCAGACTAGACTAATGCCTTATGCTTCTTCTGGAGGAGTCTTGTTGAATGGCTCTTACCAAGATGCTTATGATCTTATTGAAACCATTGCTGCAAACAGTTATCAATGGCCAATAGCTAGGATTAGTGCTCAAAAGAAAGTTGCTGGTATGCATGAAGTGAGTGAAGTTACTGCTTTATCTGCTCAAGTTGCATCTTTGTCCAACATGATCAAAAATATGAATGCAACCAATGCTGCAGCAACTGAAACTGTACCAGAAACTACTGTAGCAGTAATTGAACAAGTACCAGTGGGTTCTGCTAGTTGTGTGTACTGTGGAGGAGGCCACTTGTATGAAGAATATCCTGCAAACCCTATTTCAGTCAACTATGTGGGATATGACAAGAATAATAATCCATATTCTCGTACCTATAATCGTGGATGGAAGAACCATCCTAATTTCAAATGGAGCAGCAATGCAACACCTGCTACAGCTCCTGCAACACCACCAGGATTCCCTGCTCAACCCAAGGCAGCAGCACCAGCAATTGAAAATCCAATGGAGGCCATGCTTAAGGTTCATGAATGAAACAAAAACTCAGTATCAAACTCAAGGGGCTGCAAGCAAGAACTTGGAGAATCAACTTGGGCAAATAGCTACTGCTCTTACCCAAAGACCTAGTGGATCATTATCATCCACTACTGAACCATCAACATCAAAAGGGAAAGAACATTGCAAGGCTATATCTTTAAGGAGTGGGAAGGACTTGAATGAACAATCTACTGATCCTAGTGATGGCACCAACAAAAACCAAAAAAATTAGAAAAATGAGAAAAAGAAGGCAACAGATGCTGTCACAGTTGATGCTACAGCATCTGATGCTACACCAGTTCCATCACCAGTTGTTGATCAACCTGTTGAAGAAGGCACATCAAGACAAGCAATTTGGCAAATTTTTAGAGGTGCTAAAACAACTTCACATCAATGTTCCTCTAGTAGAAACATTTCAACAAATGCCCAACTATGCAAAGTTTATGAAGGATGTGCTCTCTATGAGGAAGAGACTTGGAGAATTTGAAACAGTAGCTATGACAGAGGAATGTAGTATGATCATGCAAAGCAAGCTTCCAATCAAGTAGAAGGATCCAGGCAGTTTCACTATTCCATGTTCAGTTGGTGAAACCTATACTGGCAGAGCTCTTTGTGACTTAGGTGCAAGCATCAATTTGATGCCTAAGTCTATTTTAACTCAGTTGGGTATAGGGGTTGCCAGACCTACAACTGTTACTCTCCAACTTGCAGATAGATCTATTGCATACCCAGAAGGAATCATTGAAGATGTCTTAATAAATGTAGATAAATTTGTATTTCCTGTTCACTTTGTGATTTTAGATTTTGATGTAGATAAGGAAGTGCCTATAATACTTGGAAGACCTTTCTTAGCTATTGGCAAGACTCTAATTGATGTGCAAAAAGGAGGATTGACTATGAGAGTCAATGATCAAGAGATAAAGTTCAATGTGATGAATGCTCTCAAGTTTCCTGACCAAGGAACTAGGGAGTGTTCCTTTGTAGTGTCTCTTGATTCTGTGGTTTAGAAACACTTCCACAAGCAAAGTGACCATTTAGTGAAGGCTCTTGCTGAACTTGACAAAAGTGAACTTGTGGAAGAAGGTATGTTGCATGAGGAGGCTATTGTGAAGGAAATTTGGAGTAGACAGTATGAATCTCTTGAGCTTGAGGATTCAAATCTTAGAAGAAATTTATCTTCCATTGAAAAACCTCCTGTGCTTGAGCTTAAAGAGCTACCCAAGCACCTTAAGTATGCCTATTTTGGGGAAAATGATACATTGCCTGTGATCATTGCTTCTAACCCATCCAAAAGTCAAGAGCATGATCTCATTTCTACCCTAAAAAGGCATAAGAAGGCAACTGGGTGGCAAATGGCTGATATAAAGGGGATTAGTCCTACCATCTGCATGCATAGAATCATTCTTGATGAAAATGCTAAGAATAGCATTGAAGGGTAGAGGAGACTTAATCGCATCATGAAGGAAGTTGTGCAAAAGAAATTTATCAAGTGGCTTGATGCTGGCACTGTGTATCCTATATCAGATAGTGCATGGGTGTATCCTATATCAGATAGTGCATGGGTGTGTCCTATGCAATGTGTTCCAAAGAAAGGAGGGGTCACAGTGGTAGCTAATGAGAAGAATGAGCTTATTCCTACAAGAACAGTAACTGGGTGGAGAATTTGCATGGATTATAGAAAGCTCAACAAGGCCACAAGAAAATATCACTTCCCCTTACCATTCATAGATCAAATGCTTGATAGACTTGCTGGTAAAGAGTTCTATTGCTTTTTGGATGGCTACTCTGGTTACAATCAAATAGCCATAGTACCTGAAGATCAACAAAAGACTACTTTCACTTGTCCTTAGGAGAATGCCATTTGGGTTGTGCAATACACCAGCAACATTTCAAAGGTGTATGATGTCAATCTTTTCTGAATTTATTGAGAAATCTATGGAGGCGTTTATGGATGATTTTTCTGTCTTTGGGGAAACATTGCAATTATGACTTGAGAACTTAGAAGAGATTCTGGACAGATGTGAAGAAACCAACTTGGTATTGAACTGGGAGAAATGCCACTTCATGGTCCAAGAGGGTATTGTGTTGGGACACAAGATTTCTAAAAGGGGAATTGAGGTTGACAAAGCCAAAGTGGAGGTAATTGAGAAGATGCATCCTCCAACATATGTTAAAGGTGTTAGAAGTTTCTTGGGACATGCTGGTTTCTACAGGAGATTCGTTAAAGACTTCTCTAAAATTTCAAAGCCATTGTGTCAATTGCTACAGCATGACACTCCATTTGTCTTTGATGAAGCCTGTGCTGCAGCATTTCAGAAACTGCAGAATGCTCTAGTTACTGCTCCAGTGATAGTGACTCCTGATTGGAGCAAGCCTTTTGAGCTAATGTGTGATGCTAGTGATTATGCCAAAGGTGCTGTCCTTGGCCAAAGGTATGGAAAAATCTTTCATTCTATTTATTATGCTAGCAAAACACTTATTGGTGCTCAATTGAATTACACTACCACTGAAAAAGAATTATTAGCTGTGGTTTTTGCATTTGATAAATTTAGATCATACTTAGTTGGCACAAAAGTAATTGTTTACACTGATCACTCTGCCATTAAGTATTTGATTGCTAAGAAAGATGCAAAACCTAGGGTAATAAAGATAAAAAGGGGGTGGAGAACCAAGTTGTTGACCATTTGTCTAGATTGGAAGGTGATAGTGCAGGTAATCATAGTGGAGAAATCAAGAAATGCTTTCCCGATGAACAACTGTTAGCTATTGATGCTGCAGCACCTTGGTATGCAGACATTGTCAACTTTCTAGTTAGCAAAGTAGTGCCATGTGATCTAAACTATCAACAAAAGAAGAAGTTCTTTCATACTGTTAAGCAATATTTTTGGAATGAACCCTTCCTCTACAAAAAGTGCCCTGCCCAACTTCTAAGAAGATGTGTGGCTGATGAAGAACAGCAATTGGTGCTGCAGCAATGTCATGCTGCAGCATATGGAGGACACTTTGGGGGTATGCGGACAGCAGCAAAGGTGCTTCAATCTGGATATTACTAGCCTACAATTTTCAAGGATGCTCAGGAGATGGTTAAGAAATGTGATAGTTGCCAAAGGAGTGGGAACATTTCAAATAGAAATGAAATGTCATTAACCAACATCTTAGAGGTTGAACTCTTTGATGTTTGGGGTATGGACTTCATGGGACCTTTTCCCCCTTCTTTTGGCAATTCTTACATCCTTGTAGCTGTGGATTATGTATCAAAGTGGTTGAAGCAGTTGCTTTGCCCAACAATGATGCAAAATCTGTCAGCAAGTTCTTGCATAAAAACATCTTTACAAGGTTTGGGACTCCTAGGGCAATAATCAGTGATGAAGGATCTCACTTCTGCAACAAATTGATTGAAACTCTCTTGCCTAAGTATGGGGTAAACTACAAGATTGCAACTGCATATCATCCTCAATCTAATGGTCAGGCAGAGTTATCCAATAGAGAGATCAAGAG
This sequence comes from Astragalus glycyphyllos, assembly GCA_963573325.1. Lineage (NCBI taxonomy): Eukaryota > Viridiplantae > Streptophyta > Magnoliopsida > Fabales > Fabaceae > Astragalus > Astragalus glycyphyllos. Next base: position 19,906,530 of record OY754310.1, read on the forward strand.
AATGTTGGAGAAAATGGTAGGGCCTACAAGAAAAGAGTGGTGTAATCACCTTGATGATGCTTTATGGGCTTATAGGACTGCTTACAAGACTCCTTTGGCAATGTATCCATACAAACTTGTTTATGGCAAAGCTTGCCACCTGCCCTTAGAGCTTCAATATAATATAAATCTCATTGGGAAATCTAAAAGCTCAATTTTGATCATGCTAAGGCAGGGGCAGCTAGGCTATTACAATTGAATGAGTTGGAAGAAATGAGACATTTTGCCTATGAGAACTCTGAACTGTATAAGGCTAAGACCAAGGCTTGGCATGACAAGAGGATTCAAAAAAGGGAATTAGTTGAAGGTGATCAAGTTTTGTTGTTCAATTCAAGACTCAAGTTATTCCCTGGGAAACTCAAGTCTAGATGGTCTGGGCCATTCAAGTTGATGAAAGTGTATTCTCATGGTGCTGTGGAACTTTATGATGATGTGAGAAAGCAAACCTTCAAGGTTAATGGTCAAAGGGTGAAGTAATATTATGGAGAACCAGTGGTGAGAAGCAAAATCACCACTGAGTTGAAGGACCTCTAATCTTAGAGGGAAGTCAGGTTGAGGACTCTTAAACCAAACGCTATTGGGTGGCATCCCAGAGCTTTATCTAATAAAATAGTGTTATTGTTTGTTTTAGTGTTTGTTTTGCAGGGATTAATTCTGGGTAATTTGAAGTTTGAGGGTGTGACAGCAGTTGTTGCTGCAGCGTTGCTTCCAGCAACATTGCTGCAGCAGTGAATGGCAGTTGAGGAAAAAAATAAAATAATGGCAGTTAACCGTCCCATCATTAACCCTCCACCATACACCTCACCCTAATCTCAACGGCTATCTCAGTAATTGAGATTAGCAATTGAGACAGTGAAGATGAAGATTCTGTGGCTGATGATGGAAAAAACAAAAATGATGGAGAACCCAACTGGGATGACCTCACTGACATAGAAATGGACACACCACCAACCCACAATATCACCAAAACTACCACCATGCCTTCCACATCCACATCTCAACCCATCCTAACCACCACTGAAACACCAGACCAATCCACTCCCCAACAAGAAACTCAACCAGAAAATCCACCCTTATCCACCAAAAACCGAATCCAAGAAAAAGAGCCTGACGCAGTGCCATCTAATGCTGCCAATTCACCACCTGCAGCAGCTGATGCTGCTAGTAATGAAGAAGGAGCTGCTGTTACACCATCAAAGATGCAAAGGTCAAAGAGAATAACAAGGAAGAGGAAACTTGAAGAAGTGCCTGATGGAGTAGAGCTGGATACTTGAAGGTTACTGAGAAAGAGGACATGCACACTGAGGCCACTATTGCTGCTGTGGTCAAGGACATTGCTGATGCTGCAGCAATGGAAGAGCAGCAGAGAGCAGAAGAGCAGAAGAGAGTTGAGGCTGAGAGAATTGCAAGAGAAGCTCTTGATCTTGTAGCCGCATCATTAACTGCCCAAAAGAAGGAAGGTGTTTCTAATGCTGGTGGTGTTGTTGCAGATACACCACCAGTGCCGGATGCTGCAACAACAGAAACTTCTTATGTTGTTATAAGCCCAAAGCCCTAAAGACAGAAGCCTTACACTCCAAGGACCAAGAGAGGAGGAGCCACAAGACAAAGCCCAAGGGTAAAACCAGGGGCCTCTGCACCTTAATGCTTTCCTTGAATAAACCACAGCGGCTCGGGATGAGGCTGATCAGGAGCGCGAGCTTAAAGAGGTCCTTCAGGCCAAGCTGAACAGTCTTGTTGAGGACAAGGCGGCGATGGAGAGCCTCAAGAAGGAGTGGGACGAGTTCAAGTTGAATTCCGAGGCCGCCACCAAGGTTCCCGAGATCCAGAGAGAGAAATAGGAGTCGGCAACCCCGAATTCCAGTTATAAGAATCAAGTCAATCTTTTGAAAGAAAGGCTGAACACTGCTGAGGAGCTCGTTGAGAAGAGCAGGAATGAGAAACTGAGGCATTGACTTTGAAGCAAATATCTGGCAAGGAGGGGGCCGAGCTCGCCATGAGGGTCTTCAAGAATGCAATAGACAAAGTCAAGGTGATTAACCCGGGGCTGTCCAATATTTCCATCCCAAAGGTTGGCTTTGTTGTGAAGGATGGAATGACTTGGAAACCAGTGAAGTGAGTAGACCCCGAGCAGATTTTCCCCTGTCCAGCACCTTCAGGGCCAGAGCAAACTTGATTCTTTTCTTTTTTATTTTTGTTTGTAATTTGCAGTAGGTAGCCTCGGTAATTCACGGGGTCACCTTTTTCAATGTAATGCACTTGAGGCACCGACAGAATTCGATTAAATTTCTCTTTTTCATTGATATATTCGTGTTGCGATTGCTAGTGAGTGTTTGCTCCTCGTAATGCTTGATGTCTCGTTTCTGGATCTTTGATCGACCCCGAAGCTGCTGTGTGCCCGTCTCCTTGGATGAGGCAACTCTGGCGGGAAGCCAGTGGGCCACGATAGGCCCGACCTCGACTTGGAGGCCAGTGAGCCACGTTGGGCTCGACCTCGGCTTGGAGGTCAGTGGGCCACGATAGGCCCGACCTCGGTGCGAGGTCAGTTGAAGGCACGTCGTTGGATGGACTCTTAAAGAAGGACGTCCACCCGAGGCCAGGAATCAGGTGAGACTTCATTCGGTCCAATTCACCAAGTGCATAGTCTTGACCTTGACCAGCGTGATCTTTTTCTCCAATGCGGCAATGAGTCCCTGAAAAGATGAGTTCAGAAAACGTGGACTCGGAGGTCCATTTCACATTCAAAGGAATTGGTTAGTCACAATTTTAGTATTTCAACTATAATAACGTCGGAGTTTTGTAGTGTTCCAAGTCCTGGGGATCATTTCCTTTTCCAGGGTTTCCAATTTGTAGGCTCCTTTGCCGGTCTTGGTGACCACCCTATAAGGACCTTCCCAGTTCGGCACCAATTTTCCTTGTCTGGAATCCTTCCCCCCGACGTCGGCCCGACACAGGACTAGATCGCCGACCTCGAATTCTCTCAAAACTACCTTGGCATCGTATCTTTTAGCGATCCTGCGTTTGACCACGGCTTCAGCGAGGGTCGCTTGGTCTCGCACCTCTAGAGCGAGGTCTAGCTCTTGTCGGATGACTTGGTTATTTTCCTCATTGTTTAAGGGTTGCAGGGTTCTCCATGTGAGTTCCTCTACTTCAACTGGAATTACCACTTCGGTCTCGTACGTCAGTCGGAAAGGCGTTTCACCAGTAGTGGAGTGGGGTGTCGTGCGGTACGCCCAGAGGACATTGTCAGTAGCCTTTTTAATGCTCGCAAGATTACCCTGTTAGTAGCCTCGGCCATCCCTTCGAGCAGTCCAATCTCCTTTTTAATCCTCGCAAGATTACCCTGTTAGTAGCCTCGGCTTGCCCATTTGTCTGTGGATGCTCGACCGAGGTGAAATGATGTTTGATTCTAAGATCACTCATCAGCTTTCAAAAGCCTTTGTCAGCAAACTGCGTTCCGCTGTCGGTAACCACAACCTCGTGGATTCCGAACCTGGCCATTATGTTTTTCTTGAAGAATTTGATGCAGGCCTTCGCCATGATGATGGCCAGAGGTTCGGCTTCGACCCACTTGGTGAAGCAGTCAACTGCTACAATCAAATATTTGACGTGTCCAGGTGTCGTGGGGAACGGGCCCAGTAGATCAATCCTCCACCAGGAGAAAGGCCACCATGCTGAGATCGAGGTGAGATCGGTGGGAGGAGCTTGGTGAACGTCAGCATGACGCTAGCATTTGTCACATTTTTTAACAAGTTGTGCAGCGTCTTGAAACATGGTCGACCAACAATACCCGGCTCGGAGGGCTTTCTTAGCCAGCGTCCTTGATCCCAAGTGATGTCTGTAGATCCCTTCATGTATCTCCCTGAGGACATAGTCGGCTTCTTCTTTCTCCACAAATTTGAGTAGTGGGGAGGATCCTCGGCGGAAGAGCGTACCTTCGATGAGAGAATAGAAGGTGGCTCGCTTCTTGACCAAGGAGGCCTCCTTAAGATCGGCTGGCTCGAGCCCGTCCTCGATGTATCTTCTTAAAGGGGTGATCCAGCGTTCTTCAGGTTCGATGGCGTGTACGAATGAGGTCGGAACGGGTGTTAGGTCAACACTGGGCTTCGTCAGGTTCTCTTGTATCAAGCTCTAATGACTTCCGATGGGATTGGTGCTTGCGAGCTTGGCCAAGACATTTGCTCTGGCGTTCTCGGTTTGGGGCACATGCTTCACCTCGGCTTCGGTGAAGAGTTGCACTAATTCCCTGACCCCGGCCAGGTACTTCTGGAGCATTGAAATGTCCGTTGTGAAGTCGTCTTTGATTTGTGAGACGATTAACAAGAAGCTCGTGTTCAACTCGATCTTCTTCGCATTGAAGTCTCGAGCCAAGAGCAACCCAGCCACACATGCCTCATACTCGGCTTAGTTATTAGAGGTTTGAAAAGAGAAGCTGCAAGAGACTTCTATAACCAGCCCTTCGCTGTTCTTGAGAATGATCCCGATGCCGCTTCCCTTATTGTTGGAGGAACCGTCGACGTGGAACTTCCATGTAACCACTGTTGCATCGGGTAATGGGGGAGTCATTTCAGCGACGAATTCGGCTTGGACCTGAGCTTTAAGAGCTATTCTTGCTTCGTATTTGATGCCGAATTCGGAGAGCTTCACTGCCCATTTAAATATACGCCCAGCCAGGTCGGGACGATGCAGAATCTGCCGGATTGGATGGATGGTCTTGACTACCACCTGATGGGCCACGAAGTAGGGTCTCAATCTTCTTGCTTCCATAATGAGGGCCAGAGCCACCTTCTCAATTCTCTGGTACCTTGTCTCCAGGCCCTGCAGCACTTTGCTAATGAAGTAGATCGACCTCTGCCCAGACTCAGTTTCTCGAATTAGGACGGCACCAAAGTCTCTTCCGCCACTGCAAGGTAGAGATACAGTGTCTCTCCTTCCACCGGTCTGGATAGGATGGGAGGTTCCATGCGGAGCTGCTTGAGGTCGTCCAAAGCCTGTTCGCATTTTGGGGTTCATTGGACCTTGACCCCTTTCTTTTGTACCTTGAAGAACAGCAATGACCTACTGGCAGCTTTGGACACAAACCTTGATAAGGCGGCTATCATTCCGATCAACTTCTGGACTTCTTTTCTGAAGGATGGGGGTCGCATGTTGGTCACAGCCCTGGATTTGTCAGGGGCTGCCTTGATTCCCGACTCTGTGAGGCAGAATCCCAAGAACTTTCCAACTCGGACCACAAAGGTGCACTTTTGGGGATTGAATCTGAAGTTGTTCGTTTTGGCCTCGGCAAAGATCTCAGTCAAGTTGGCGAGGTTGTTCATCCAGGTATACTTCCACTACCCGACCTATCTGATTTTGGAAGACTTAGTCATCATACGTTGGTAGGTAGCCCCGACATTTTTCAAACCGAACGGCATATCCCGATAACAATAGTTTCCACGGTCTGTCATGAAGGTCGTCTTCTCTTGGTCTGGTGGGTACATTGGTATCTGGTTATATCTAGAATAAGCGTCGAGGAATGACAAGAGGCGGAACCCCGAGGTGCTATCCACTAACATGTCCACACTTGGGACCGGAAAAGCATCTTTAGGGCAAGCCCGATTGAGGTCGGTGTAGTTGACGCACATTCACCATTTGCCATTACTCTTCTTGACTAACACGACATTTGACAACTAGGTAGTGTACTTGACTTCCTTGATGAACCCAGCGGCAATGAGATCGGAAACAACCTTGGAGGCGGCCTGGGCCTTTTCTTCGTTCTGCACTCACCGCTTCTGGGGGACCCATTTAGCCTCGGGATTGACCGCGAGTCGGTGGCAGGCGACCTCGGAAGGAATTCCTGGCATATCCGTTGCGGACCAGGCAAACAAGTCGGCGTGCCGTTTGAGTGGGGTTGTCCCCCAGAGGTACTCACGAATTCTCCGTCAGGCTCGGGGCGCTTAATCCACTTTTTCAGTTCCTTAGCCAGTTGGTCGACCTGTTCATCCTCTCAGCTATCCGGGTCGTACCGTGCGTCCAGGTCGGGCAGGATGCCTTCTAGTGAGCCCCACTGAGCTTGAACTTCTACCTGCATCTCTTCCCCCGTTTTCCTGGGGATTACGCCGATTTGCTAGGTACGGCACGCTGCCTTTGCAAAGAGATAATGACATCTCTTGGCGGATTCTAAGTCGACGACAATTGTGATGACCTCGTCGATTAGCGAATAGAATATCATCTTCAGGTGGACCGTTGAGGCCACTGCCCCTAGTGCTCCTAGGGTCAGTCTCCCGATGATGCAGTTGTAGGGCGAGTTGCATGGCAGTACCAGAAACTGTGTCTTCTATGTGCGTGAGCGGCGGGCGGTTCCGTATGTGACCATGAGCTCGAGGTATCCGAGTGGCCGAGTTTAGGCCCCGATGAACCCCCACAGATCCGTGCCATCGTAGGAGACAAACTCGGCCTCGATAATACTTAATTTTGGCAGGAGAGCCTGAAACATGACATCGACTGAGCTTCCCTGATCTATCAGTATCTGAAGGACTCAGATGTCTAGTATCGTCGCCGAGATTACGAGTGGAGCATAATCGCTGATGACCCCATTCCAGAGGTCGTAGTTTGAGAACGTTAGGGGAGGTCTTGCTGGGGTTCTCCTTCGAGTTGACTTGTCGGAGATGTTCAATATTTGCTCCCATTTTCTCTTGAGGGATCTGTTGGCCTCAAGAGATTCAACTGAGTAACCCTCTAAGATTACGGCCACGGATGTCTCCGTCTTTTGGGGCTTTTGAAGTCGGACGACCCTGAGATAGTGCTTAGCGAAATTTGAGTGGAGGAGTCTTCTTAGGGTTCTCCCCCGGCCCCGGGGAGCCATTGGAGTAGACTTTGATTTGGTGAGAGACTTCGGATCTTGAATCCTCGAGTTATTGATGGATGCTTGCTGTCTCTTCGTAGGGTTCTCCCCCGGCCCCGGGGTTCTCCCCCTTCACTGTGGTCGCCAATGTTCAGTTCGTGACTTCGGATCTTGAATCCTCGAGTTATTGATGGATGCTTGCTGTCTCTTCGTAATCTTCTCCTTGGCTTGAGGTCGGAAGAGGATTTTCAGAGTCGGAAAAAGGTCTTCGAAGTAGGAGTCTTCCGAGCTGGTCTTCGTCAGCGTCGCCGGCTCCCGAGGTTGAACTCGGGAGGGTTGGATACCTGCAGACACTCTGATGCCAAAGTCATCGTTCAGAAGTCAGTGAGAGGTACTAAAAGAAGGAAGCGTACCTGATTCCGCGGGGTAATGCTATATTTATAGGTGCAGGTCTCGGAGCGGCGCGCTCCTGGCTCGATTTCGGGCCGTCAGATCGGGCTGAGACAACTTGGACCGTTGATCTAGATTTGGCATGGAGATTGGCTTCGCTAGACCGGATCCATAGGGAATTTGGGTTGTTTGCCAAGCGGATTGGGCCTCTTGGCCCAGTCCGGAACATCAAGTAAATTGATATTTGAATAACTTGGAGAGGTAACTTGGGTGCAAAGTATCTGTTTTTCATAAAATAAGATATTACTACTATACAGGAAGTGACATGCTCATATGCAGTTATTTTGCGGTTTGAGACGTGATGGATGGGTGGCAGATCACCTACACAAAGAGGAAACTTGTGTAAAATACACAACCTTCTATAATAAGTTGGTAAGTCTATTACATATTTATATTTGTCACCCCTAATGTTTTATTAATTTGTTTTTTGCCAATGTAAATATTACTCTTTTTCTTTTCTCGGCAAAACCAATAGATCTGATGTGGCATGCCCTCTAGGTATGTTTTTGGTCGAGACCAGAGTATCCACCGCCGAATGCAGTGACTAATCCCCTCGCTGGATTCTAGGCATGTTGGCATCGCCATTTTATTTTAACAATAGTTTTTAAATTTGTTAAATAATTTTTTTAATAAACAAAATTATAAAAAAATCCAACACCTCCATCCCTTTCCCAGCGAACACCTCATCCCTCTCTCCCCCTTACAGCTCTCTCTCACCATACCCCGTCTCTCTCCACCGTGTTCCACCACCCCTCACCGCTTCTCACAACCATCTCTCTCCCCTGATATCTCCACCGCAAACCGAGCTTATTCCGTATGATGTATCGACCGGCATTGAAAGCATCTCTGAGGCGGTGAGGATCCAAACGGTAAGAAAAGTCACGCTAATTAGACAAAAGCATAAAACCGAACAGAAAAGAATGAACATCTGGTGTCTTTTTGCTACCCACTAAAAACAAATATGATATTGTAGCCAGATTCTTTTTATCCACCTCACATCTAATTTGATTGTGGAAAAAAAAAGGAAAAAGGAAAAGCTGGATCGGAGTAGTAGTTATTTACTTGATCTGATGACATAGTGTGTTATATGTTAGGACATGGATTTGAGAGATTGTTGTCCGATGGGAAAGCTTTGAGGAGAAGAGAGGAATGGGAAAGTTCGTTGGGAAAAGGATGCAAGATGATGAGGGAGATGTTGGATTTTTTTTTATAATTTTGAAGGGGGACTTACATTTTAGAAATTGGGAATGAGAAATTTAATAGAGACCCCTTTTAGCAATTGACTAAATATATGTATATGACCACCTACAAAGGTAGCCACGTAAAATCTAAATCACACATTTTTTAAATGACGAAATCAACGGCCACCACATGCACTTGTGTAATTTACACATGTTTGGTCCTTGTGTAGGTGATCGTCACCGTGATGGATGCAACATCCTCAAACTAATTAATCTCTAATTGTTGAGATTAGTAAGTGCTTTAAATACATTATTGTTAATTGAGTTGAATTGTGTTTGACTGGTTTCAAATGATTGTCAAATAATTGTTTGAATGCATGATTAATTGAGACATTATAATTCATTGTGTCTTGATTGTTAGTTTAATTTAAGGTTGCATTGGGTAGTGTAAAGAGTAACTAAAGGGGTATAAATAACTTAGGGCGAAATGGTAAATTCCAGCACTTATTTTCCTTCAACTCACTAGCACCACACAATAACCCATAAGACATACTTTTTTTTTGACAAACCATAAGACATATTTATACACACACTTTGGGAGAGAAAATCAGATTTAAAAAAAAAACAGAGAGAGAAGTGAGAAAGGGAGAGAGGGCACGAGAGAGAAGAAAGAAAGGGAGAGAAAGAAACCCTCTTCACCCAAAGCTATTTTCAGCAGCAACATCACTCAATCCATCTCTCCATCTTGCATTTCTTCACCACATTATCACCACCATTCAAGTGCTAGTGGAATCCTTCCTTCTCATTCTTCATTTCTTCCTCATTTGCGAGTTGCTTGAGTTTTTGGGAATGGGTATGAGCTAAAATTTCTGGTTGGGAGGCTTGGGTTCGAATTTCAAGTTTGGGACTACATTGTTGATTGGCAGTACACATTAGGAGTTGGGAGGCTTGGGTTCGAATTTCAAGCTTTTGGATTGTTCTAACATCATAAACTTGGTTGTTGTTGTTCTCGCCATTCTAAGGTGAGTTCTTCGAAATTATGCTTGTGTTTTCTTTAAAGATCTGTGATTGGTACTGAATGTGTTGATAATGTGTTTGATTGTTGAAGTTGATGAATAATTGATGCGATTTTTGAAGTTAAACTCACTGTTCGGGGTAATCTGGGTATAGGTTCGGTTTTACTGTAACTGGGAACACTCTAGTGGTCCAAAAATAATGTGGTTTACCTTTTTAGAGACTATACTTGATTTTTGTTAATTTGGTACTGGTTTGGTTCCATTTGGAGTTGTATATCTCGAGTTATAGGTGACACAAGTTAGGTTAAAATTCTGGAAACAATCTAGGTATAGGTTTGGTTTTACAGTAACTGGGAATACTCTAGGGGTCGAAAAATTATGTGGTTTACCTTTTTAGAAACTAGACTTGATATTTGTTAATTTGGTACTAGTTTGGTTGCATTTGAAGTTGTATAGCTCTAGTTATAGGTGACACAAGTTAGGTTAAAATTTCTGGAAATAATCTGGGTATAGGTTCAGAATTTCAAGCATGGTAGTTTAATTTGAATCCATTTTTGAAATATTCTTGTTTTATTGAAAACTAGACTTAATTGGCTACATTTTAGGCTCAAGTTCCATGTAATTTGAGTAAGTATTGATCATTTTAGGAGAGTTACAAGTTAGGTCACACTAGCTGTCTCCTTTTCTGGACATAGTAACTTGTTTGAAGAAACTGTACTGATTGGCTCACTATTTTGCAAAAAAAAAAGTTATAGTCATAAACTAGACATCCTTAGCTTTCTTTAAAGGGGTCATTTACTGAATTCCGTTGTCGTTTGCTCGGTCAAATAATTTTCCGAAGTTTATGCATACTTGCTGAAGTTTCATGTTAAATGATTGACATTCAAGTGTACTCGCTGTTATTAAACTTTATAGTTTCTATGAATGAGTTAATCGATGTATTGTTTGTTGATTGATATTGCTATTACTTTCATATTGAGACATAAAGGTAATGATGAAATGATTTAATATTTTACTAAGAGAGAAAATATGGCCAAGGCCGAGTAGAGGACACAAGTGTCTAAGTAAACATATGACATTAAGCGGATGACGATCCCCAATTATAGCACACTTGGCGAGGGGAAATCATGCACCCTAAACCAATGCCTTCTTTAGTTGACTCGGCAATAATTATTGTTGGGTGGGTTTCCCGTGGTATAAGGCTTGCAGTACCTGGGTTTGTTCTAAGAGAAAGATATGTTAAAACACCGAGAGTTGAGTGTGAGGGGTCACGAAAGAACTCACTGAGATTTGCAATCTCACCCTTTATGTTGTTGATGTTTTCAGATTGACAGGATAAGATGAAGCAAATTGAGAAGAATTAGTAGCTGCTGAACTGGGTTACTAGAGTTTGAAGGATCCTTAAGGATCGAGTTTGTATTTGCTTAGTCAATCCTAGGTTTAAGTTATGTACTAGTAATAGATTTTAACTTATGGTTATTGTAATCTAAGTTATAGTTATGTAAACCTTACTTTCGGATTTGAACAAGTATGAAGAATGACTCATGTTGAACTGATTATCAGTTATGTCATTAAGTTTCCATTTGGTAATTATACCTCCTGGAGTATGAAAAAGGATCGTTTATTCCGTCAAGTTCAGTTAAGTTCAATTCCTTAAGTAGGTTTACAACTTTGAGTTTTTTTTGAAATTGTCAACATTCTGATTTTATGACGTCTAAAATTGAGGATGTTACATTTTGGTATTAAAGCAATTCGACCTATTCGGGCTTAGTGATTTTACGATGAATAGATTAGATAGATCAAGTCATTTATGGACTGTGATAGGTGATTGTCAGAACCTCTCAGCATATTGGGTGAAGCATTGAGCCTGATCAACTCGATATTTCACGCAACGTACTGAAAATGATGACAGTTGGTTGCCTCAGCCCCGAAAATGTCCAAAACCCTAAACCATAGGATTTCTAGCCTTCTCGTTTCATTAGAGCGCACAGCAGAAGCAGAGGGCTAATGGAGATATTCCGGAGTAGAAGATGGGCATTTGTGTTAGTTCGAGAGAGCTGTGGGTGACTGTTCAGTCTTTGGAGCTGATGCAACTGTTGTATTGCTGTGTAAATAGTTAAAGGTTATTCAAAGAGTGTATAATCTAGGCGGCTAGTAATGATCCAACTAGAGTGAAAGCATACTAGCAGTGGAAAAAGACTAAAGCAACTGTGGTACAATGATTGAACAGTTATTTTTCCATAGTGAACAGTTATTTTTCCATAATCCTTATGGTACAATGATTGAAATGCAACTGTGGCAACATTCAAAACTACGACCACCAGATTCAACTAGTGACCTCAATGCATCAACAAAGCCTATTATTCAAATGCCCTCAGTAAAGTGCAGCATGCCATCTACAAGGGGACAGAACAAAAACAACAACATTTATGCCTGACTAAAGCAATGTTCTACGAACAAACATATAAGGGTAAAATACATTTATGCCATCAATGTTTAGTAACAAGTTAATGAAGTCAAAAATGGAAAATAAAATTATTATTTTTATTGAGAGATCCAAAGTTTCAAACAAACCAAATTAAGCACATCATCTTAAACCGAATGAAGTAACCAGGAATATAAACTATAGATGCATAAATGACAATAAAGACTTCAAAAGCTGTTCCAACATTGTCAAGGAATATGACCAACAATCCCATAGAATTTTACGATTTCAAATTTTAAAATATTAATGACCAGTACTTCAATTAGAAACCAATGATAGTATTCTATTTCTAACAAGTAACTATAGCAGAAGAATCCCCCAAAAGGCCAAAATAGCAAAAGAATTAATTAAATCAAATTAGACAAACGAAACTAGGAATATGTTTGGAGCCCAAATAACAAAAAAAAAAAACTAGCAGGAACCTTTTGGTAAAAGAATTTAAAGGGGCCAATGGATCTTGATTCTTCACTGTTATGATTACAAGTCCACCAACTCTTTTACCTCACAAACAGCATATTTGAATTTAACAAAATCTCAAACCAATGGATCTTGATTCTCGAGGATTTCAATTCTACCCTTCGTTTGAAGCTTATTCAAGAAACAAAATCTTTGTTTTCTAACTATAATAGTTCTATTCAAGAAGCCAAAGTGTATGGTACTGGTAGTTTAACGCAGAATGGCCCAAAGTTTTAATTCTACCATGTGATCTTAGTTAACAAGTTAAAAGTCAGAATGCCCCAAATTATATATTAAAAAACCTAGGTAAATTGCTAAGAAAGGAACAATCAGGGAAATAACAATCAATGCCAAAGTGTATGGTACCTGGCAGTTTAACACAGAACAATCAGTACCAATGAAATTTGAAACTCCAAACAAAACTAAATATAATCATTATCTCCAAGGAATCCATTACATTATTTTATCATTATTATAAACGACTAGTAAACAAAGAAAAACGGAAAAAAACCGCACAACAAACTTGAAAATTGCACACTGAAAAAAAAGAAGAATGAAAGAAGAAGAAAAATGCATAAAATGAGAAAACCCTAAACCAAAAGCAAAACAGACCTGAAAACTAGGTTGAGAGCGTTGCTGTGTTGCTTGTTGCCTTCTGCTGCGCTTTAAGAGGAAGCGAAAGATTGAGGGACGACTGAGAGTGAAGAAGCTAGGTTGAGAGCGAGAGATTGAGGGTTTGCTGAGATTGAGCTAGAGAAGCGATAACGCACAAGAGTGAATAGTTAGGCGGGCCAAATTTCGCATCGGGGGGGAAACTAATTGATGTCAAAAGTTTATTCTATACACTAATTAATTACAAGTATGCCACCGTGTTTTTACTTTTGGCATTAGGCATTTAGTAACAGATGTTAAAAATGTGTTTATACAGCATTTTATTTACAAACTTGCCACTATCTTAGTTTTTGATATCGGTCATCTAATAACCGATGTTAAAAACGTGTTTTTTGGACCATTTATTTACAAGTTTGCCACCGTGTGCATTTTTAGTAGAGCTGTCAAAAAGAGCCCAACCCGATGGACCGGCCAAACCTGCCCGACAAAATAAGTGATTTGGGCCCGCCCGAAAAGGAGTTATAAAAAATCTGACCCGCCCGAAAATTTATCAGCCCGTCATGGGTCAATTCGCCATGGGCTGGGCTAGCCCGCTGGCCCGGCAATTTAAAAAAAAAGAGAGTGTAATTACATATTTTTTTAAAAATCTGACTCAGTTTGAGTCCAAAAAAAAATGATCCAGTTTGGGTCTAAAAAATAAAATCTGACCCAGTGTATTTTTTAGGCCCAGTTTCACTTGCCTAGCCCAACTGCCGTGAGGATGGCTTTAAATAATGTTGGGTATGGTTGATTTTCTTGCTCCAAAATTGTTTTCCTGCAGAATGATTATAAAGACATACTTTGTTGCATAACTTAGTTTTTTTTTTTGGTATCGGACCCTCGCGGGCGACCCTTGCAGTGTCCCAACACTGTCAACGAATGACTAATCTGCGCTCGCTACTTGGGGCTCTTAATCATTTCGCTACTTGTTGCATAACTTAGTTGATAGATAGCTGTTAATGTCTAAATAATTAATATTATATCGATCATTCCACATTATGCATAAAAGGTTTTAATTTGTTTTGATTAAAGAAAATAGTAAGTAAAGTACATGCTTCTGACTTTTCTCTACAACTTTTAGATTATGTTTTTCTTAGTCTTAGCATTTGTTACTGATTATTTACTCACATCTATTTGTTATAAACATCTGATTGTGTATATTATGCTAATTGTTAAAGTTTAAGAGATGTTCAAACTGATTATGAGTATTATGAGTTAGCATGCTTGGCCCAATCAGTTACAAAATAGCATGCTTGTTAAGTTACAAAATAGCATGTTCAAACGGATATTTTGTAACAGGGACTCATAATATATATTATGAGTCTAACAAGATATATTATACTAAGATATATTTTGTAACATAGTGTACTCAGAATATGATGTATTTAACTAAGAATTTCAAATTCATAAATCAGTTTTTAGCTAAAAAAGTTGAATTAAAGGGCCCATGGACCAGCCCGTTTGGCCCACAGCCCGCATGGGCTGGTTATTTTTGAGCTCGAAGTAAATTTGGCCCAGCCCGCCCGAGCCCGAAATTGACTTTGGCCCGAATGGGCCCGGCCCGCCCGAATTGACAGCTCTAATTTTTATCATCAGTTCAGTTTTAACCGATGTTAATCCCAGAGTTAAAAGCCTTTTTTCCACTAGTGTCCTATGGGTATGTGAGAAAATTGTTTTATATCCAAACGTTTTTCAGACAAAAGTTTTATGAAAACTTTACCCACTTGTGAGTCAGTCATGATCAGCGTTTGTGCTGAGTGTAACCCAATACACTAGCAGTGTCTCTAAGAAAACTGAAGGAAATGTTCCACAGTTTACTACCCGTAAGGGGTGGAATGTGGGACGAGTATTATAGTATAGTGACTAGTAAGGAAAGTAAAAGTACTAAACAGTGTTTGCGCAATAGTCCATACGCCACTATATCTACCCAAATATCCACTACAGTGATAAAGTTTTAGATTCAGGTCAGTTTGACAAGTCAAAGCAATGTCTCTGCTTCGTAGTGTTCTAGTGATTTTGATTCAATAGGATTAGTACGTTCACAATTGAATAGTGTGCCCAAGATCTCATTGGATAGTTGATTGAATTGATTGTAATTGACTGAGATTGACTTGTCTTTAAAGTTGAAAAACTATAATATGTATGGGTAAGTTCTTCAGTTATGTCGTTTTGATTGATGCTCTTTGCTGAGATTGTGAAAATGCATGTTTTCTGGAGTTGTTTCAAAATCGATGCAATTTGTTGAATGGATGAGTGTGTCTTACGGAATTCGTTTCAATTAAGTGAAATGAATTGTGTATAACTAAACGGTTTGTTGGGCAAAAGTTATATATGAGTATAACTACATGATTGGGCAGTGAGTGTGTAATGCATGAGTCCTTGATAGTATGAGTATCGATAAAATGTAAAATTTATATTTCGAGTTGTTTAGCTTAAGTTCAACCCATAATAGTGTTAGGATTAAGTTGATGTAGGCTAGGGTAAGAATTGGTATCAAAAGATGGGGCATTTTAATTTGAAAGAAATAGAAATTTTTCGGACTTTGCAGGGAGCCCGGACCATGCGCCCTAGAGACCCGGTCCGTGTGGCCCATTCTATCACCCTATTCCAATTTCTTTAAAGTCACTTCTTTTTGGTACCAATGCTTGCCCATTCCTATTTCTAACCTAATAAGGTATTTCGCATGGTATTTGGACTTGAGTGATGATTCAAAGAAACTTTTTAGAAAATTTCATTTTATAACGATTTTGTTTATCCAATTTGACTAGTATAGGTCTGATTGCAAAACATTGATTTTCACAAAACTTGTGTTGTTCAGTTCTTTTTGTAAAACTTGATTTCAGAAATTTTGATGTGTCTTCATAGTTCTATTAAAGAGTTGTGTGTGGAATAAGGTTGTTTTAAGTTGGGGTGAGTTAACGTCCACAAGGATGGTGTTTTTCAAAATATTGTCTGTCTAAAAAGTTTGCAAAAGGATTTCTACAAAATCAGAATGAGTCTTTGTTTTCTTGGAAGGGTTATTTTTACTACAAATCTAAGGTTCTAAGTTGAATAATGCTACAAGAGGATCTTCTTTTCATATCAATTATTGCTCTTTTACAAAACTTTTAACCCTAATGAGTATTTTCAAATTTGGTTTTAAGCTTAAATATGCTAATAAGGAGTTTCTCACTTTGTTGTGGTTGCAAGAGGGTATGGATTGGAGCCCTCAACTATGCTAGGGTGTTAATTTAAGTTCCGCGCCATGTGCAAGCTTAAGAAGAAGTTCTAATGCACGCTCTTTTGCTTAAGGATTGTTTGAATGGTTATGTGGCATACGAAAATGGGTTTCCAAGTTGTTAAGTTGTTTTGGCAAAATTAAGACCCTTCCGGAGAGTGTCTATCCACAATTAAGAATTGTTAAAACTTGAACAAATTTTGAGGACAATTTTTTTTCCAAGTTGGGGTGTATTGTAACATCCCCAAACTAACTAATCTCTAATTGTTGAGATTAGTAAGTGCTTTTAATACATTATTGTTAATTGAGTTGAATTGTGTTTAATTGGTTTCAAATGATTGTCAAATAATTGCTTGTCAGCAGCAACATCACTCAATCCATCTCTCCATCTCGCATTTCTTCACCACATTATCACCACCATTCAAGTGCTAGTGGAATCCTTCCTTCTCATTCTTCATTTCTTCCTCATTTGCGAGTTGCTTGAGTTTTTGGAAATGGGTATGACCTAAATTTCTGGTTGCATGTGAGTTTGAGGAGTGGATTTAGGCAAGTTTGGGACTACATTGTTGATTGGGAGTACACATTAGGAGTTGGGAGGCTTGGGTTCGAATATCAAGCTTTTGGATTGCTCTAACATCATAAACTTGCTTGTTGTTGTTGTTCTCGCCATTCTATAGTGAGTTCTTCGAAATTATGCTTGTGTTTTCTTTAAAGATTTGTGATTGGTACTGAATTCATTGATAATGTGCTTGGTTGTTGAAGTTGATGAATAATTGATGCCATTTTTGAAGTTAAACACACTGTTTGGGGTAATCTGGGTATACATTCGGTTTTACAGTAACTGGGAACACTCACGTGGTCCAAAAATTATGCGGTTTACCTTTTTAGAAACTAGACTTGATTCTTGTTAATTTGGTACTGGTTTGGTTGCATTTGGAGTTGTGTAGCTCGAGTTATAGGTGACACAAGTTAGGTTAAAATTTTGGAAACAATCTGGTTATAGGTTCTGTTTTACAGTAACTGGGAACACTCTAGGGGTCAAAAATTTATGTGGTTTACCTTTTTAAAAACTAGACTATGCTTGTTAATTTGCTACTTGTTTGGTTGCATTTGGAGTTGTATAGCTCTTGTTAAAATTCTGGAAACAATCTGGTTATAGGTTAAGTATTTCAAGCATGGTAATTTCATTTGAACCCATTCTTGATTTATTGAAAACTAGACTTAATTGGCTACGTTTTAGGCTCAAGTTTCCATGTAATTTGAGTAAGTATTGATCATTTTAGGATAGTTTCAAGTTAGGTCACAGTAGCTGTCTCCTTTTCTGGACATAGTAACTTGTTTGAGGAAACTGTACTGATTGGCTCACTATTTTGCAAAACAAAAGTTATAGTCATAAACTAGACATCCTTAGCTTTCTTTATAGGGGTCATTTACTGAATTCCGTTGTCGTTTGCTCGGTCAAATAATTATCCGAAGTTTATGCATACTTGCTGAAGTTTCATGTTAAATGATTGACATTCAAGTGTACTCGCTGTTATTAAACTTTATAGTTTCTATGAATGAGTTAATCGATGTATTGTTTGTTGATTGATATTGCTATTACTTTCATATTGAGTCATAAAGGTAATGATGAAACGATTGAATCTTTTACCGAGAGAGAAAATTTGGCCAAGGCCGAGTAAAGGACACAAGTCTCCAAGTAAACATAAGACATTAAGCGGATGACGATCCCCAATTATAGCAAACTTGGCGAGGGGAAGTCATGCACCCTAAACCAAGGCCTTCTTTAGTTGACTCGGCAATAATTATTGTTGGGTGGGTTTCCCGTGGTATAAGGCTTGTAGTACCTGGGTTTGTGCTAAGAGAAAGATAAGTTAAAACACCGAGAGTTGAGTGTGAGGGGTCACGAAAGAACTCACTGAGATTTGCAATCTCACGCTTTATGTTGTTGATGTTTTCAGATTGATGGGATAAGATGAAGCAAATTGAGAAGAATTAGTAGCTGCTGAACTGGGTTACTAGAGTTTGAAAGATCCTTAAGGATCGAGTTTGTATTTGCTTAGTCAATCCTAGGTTTAAGTTATGTACTAGTAATAGATTTTAACTTATGGTTATTGTAATCTAAGTTATAGTTATGTAAACCTTACTTTCGGATTTGAACAAGTATGAAGAATGACTCATGTTGAACTGATTATCAGTTATGTCATTAAGTTTCCATTTGGTAATTATACCTCCTGGAGTATGAAAAAGGATCGTTTATTCCGTCAAGTTCAGTTAAGTTCAATTCCTTAAGTAGGTTTACAACTCTGAGTTTTTTTGAAATTGTTAACATTCGTATTTTATGACGTCTAAAATTGAGGATGTTACATTTTGGTATCAGAGCAGTTCGACCTATTCGGGCTTAGTGATTTTACGATTAATAGATTAGATAGATCAAGTCATTTAGGGACTGTGATAGGTGATTGTCAGAACCTCTTAGCATATTGGTTGAAGCATTGAGCTTGATCAACTCGATATTTCACGCAATGTACTGAAAATGATGACATTTGGTTGCCTCATCCCCGAAAATGTCCAAAACCCTAAACCATAGGATTTCTAGCCTTCTCGTTTCATTGGAGCGCACAGCAGAAGCAGAGGGCTAATGGAGATATTCCGGAGCAGAAGATGGGCATTTGTGTTAGTTCGAGGGAGCTGTGGAAGACTGTTTAGTCTTTGGAGCCGATGCAACTGTTGTATTGCCGTGTAAATAGTTAAAGGTTATTCAGAAAGTATAATCTAAGCGAAACCTCCCCGTCGTAGGAGTGTTAGTGCCCGAAGATCTGTTCAGGAGTAGCTGACGCCATAAAACCCTGAGATAATGTCTACTAGTTACCCTACCTTGTAATTCAGGCTAACCCCAACTTATGTCACAGTTTAGAGAAATCCTTCGGATAGCCGCGAGTCTAGGTCAGGTTTCTTTCCTCAGAACCACCTTTTCGAAATGTCAGGAGACCGAATCATTATATTATAATTGCACCTACAATTTTTACAAGTTGTACCGCTGAGTGTTTAGTAGACTAATTCCCTTAACAAAATTCCTGAGTTAGGTTCCTTTTTGAAAGGGACTAGTGTTCTATACTAATGGGAGTCACCATGTTACAACTCTCCAAATAGGAGCAGGCCAGTTTCGATGTGTGAGAAATTTTCGTTAGCTTCTGACCTGTTTTACTCATAACTTCTGATTCGAAACTCCGATTTCTACGTTCCGAGATACGTTGGAGAGCTAAAAAAGATATCTGCATAAACGGATAGCTGTTATTAAAATGGTTAACAATGGATGAGGATTTTATTGAAATGGTTAACATTCTGATTTTATAACGTCTAAAATTGAGGATGTTACAATGGATGAGTGCGGCATGCGTAAAAATTAGTTTTGTGGGAACCAAATATGCTAATGAAATGAGTAGTTATTTTTGAAGTTCAAAATCAGTTTTTATGAAAAGCTTCAAACTAATCGCGTCGGCCGATAAACTGCCAATGCCATTGCACTTAACATTCTGGCAAAAATAGCAGGTTCTATTTTGCAACAATTAAAGACGGATGATATAATAATCATGATGAGAATAGTAATCACAATCATAGTAAATATTAAAGAGGTTCGACAGGGAAGTTTCTTTGGTGGACAAGAATTTTGTCGAATTTCTGCAATTTCGTGATGTCTGTAATATTCAATGTTTCTTTGAAAGTCGTTTGGTTCTCGGACGGTTACAGGTTGAATGGATATCACTTTCCATGATGAAAAAGCATTATATTCAAAATCTTGGAACGGAATCTTCCCTATGCCGTTTCTTCGAGTTCATTATCAATTGAACCTTCGGCAAAAATGCTCCGACAATGTATTGGAAGTAGAGGCGTTAACGTAATTGGTTAACAAATTGGTGATGAACAAAGTTGGTCAATTGGATTTCGAAGATGCAAAGAAAAAGGTGTGACCCGAGAATTATTTTACCAAGGCCCTACGGTGGGCGCCAATGTTCTTGGATAAAGTTTCATTGATGAACTCGGATTGTAACAATGGAGGCCGGATAGCTTTTTGGCTATCCCGGTGTGCCTAGTTTACATGTGTTTTGTGTACAAGAATATGTCTCTTTTCTATATTCGCTAATACTCTTATATATAGAGCCAGCGTAACTTCCAAGCAGATACCGAGGGCGGTTTTCTTGATCTCCCATCTAGACGGGTTTAGTCGGGCCTCTTCTTGTATTGGGCTGAGGTGTTCATGAGCAATTAAAGATGGTCCGCCTTGCAGTGTTCCGAGCCCAAAAGTCCATGTCGGTCCAGTTAATAACATGCATACAATTTCATAAATTTGCAAATAACACTTAAATATAAATCAAATACTTAATATTTGACAACTAGTAGTCATGCTTATATAATTATCTTGATCTAATACAACTTTCTATTTGTCATTTCAATAATAAGAGTTAATGTCAATAATACTCAATTTGAGTGCAATTAACCTTTTTTAGACTTCTATATAAATAGATGATTCCTTTCTAATCATATTTCTTTCTAATAATATTTAACTTGCCTCATGTACTATACTTTTCCTAATTCTTATACTTTCCATTCATAATCTAATAGCCATATTTTTGGGGGTTTATAGTTAGCCACTATAGTGGAACCATATACTAATCCTTGTGGCAAACCAATCTGCCCTATGGCCTCAGGCCTTTTGGCGATTTGCACCTGTCTAGGTTGAAGAATAGTCGAGTTAGTTGTAACATTCGCCATAAAGTGCCCCAGAGTGCTGGCAGTGGCCAAATTACTAAGCTGAGGAAATACTAAGGTAGGAGTTACTTGATGAAGAGGCACCTCTTGCGGTCCTGCCTAGGAAATTGTTGTACATTCCCCATTGAATTCAGGGGTACTCAATGTTAATGTGCTGACTAATGAAGGACATGGTCATAACCACAGGTTGCTCCATGTCAACAGGATGATGTTGATCACCAGTCGTAACTTGTGGGGATACAATTGGTACTATGAACCTTGATGTACCGGGTTGCTCTTGGTTCAAAGGCTTCTAGGAATGTCCCTTCTTAGAAGCTGAAGCAGAATCCATACTTATGTTTGCAGATACATACGCCAATGATAAGCTAATCCAGGTGAATCAAACCCCGGGGTCTGCTCACTTATGTTTGTCCCGCCAGGCGTGCCAATTTTTGTTGTCTAACTTTGTCTTAGCCAAAGATCGGCTAGAAGCTTGAACATTTGATTTTTTTTTCAAGCAATTACATTGAGGAAGAAACTATGTTCCTCAGTGTAAGGTTAGGTGAAAGGGACGTTTACGATTATCTAATGGCTAACATAAACTAAAAATGTGAGTAAAGGAATGTAAAGACTTGAAAAATGTAGATTTTTGATTTATTTGATGTCTTTTTCTACAACGTCCACTCGCATGGTGAGTGAGGGAAAATATATTAGCTCCTATTTCCATGACGCTTCTCCAAATTTTCGTTAACCGTTCCAATGTTCCAAGTGTTCACATGCCTTGTATACTTGCTTCCCACGCATGCTCTCCACCTCAGCCAAAATATCCTCTACAATGCACTCGGCTTTTGCCCTCGGTGACTAGTTTCTTAACTAAGTGGCTAAAAGCATTATCGCTACGCCACACTAACGAATATCAATAATGCGCTAAAAGAATATTATATCTATAACTTTAGCCTATGATTTAATTTATACACATAATTAACACTTAATTTTAATTATTTTTACTGGGGGTATGGCCCCACCCTCACCCACTAAGCTCGGCCCCTGAGCACGGTGAGCCTTCCTCCCTCGCCTCTTTTGTGTTTCTGTACTTTTTCCCTTCTAGGTTTGTTACTGCCGAGCAGCTTCAGTACTTTGGTATCAACGTCTTCAATATTACTACAAGCGGTACCAAAGTTCCGAGGGATTTTGGTACCAAGTTATCAGCCCTTTGGTAGCAACGTACTATATGTCTTACCTCATTTTTGTTATTTTTTTGGTTCTTTGAATATTTTTCTTCTTTTTAATTTTTAACATTGTTTTTCACTGCTTTGTTGCAAATATAGGACTAGGGGTTGTGGAACTTACCAGCCACACCCACAAGATGAGCACCCAATTGCTTTGGTCAGAAAAAGGAGGAATCAACTGTGTGGCCAGGCTGATTCGATTATCGAGGAGGAGGAACCACCTGAGGAGCACCAACATGCTACTACTGTTGACGCTTCTTTATCGGATGTGTATCCATACGCAGACAGTCTAGAGGATGAATCGATTGTTACTTGTTATGGAGACCACATTGCCGGTGACTTTGAGAGAGTCAGCTGAGTCACTCATACATTCTTTTATTAAGTTTTTAAATGGTTGAATCTCACTGATGGAGACCACAACAATGCACGAGAGAGAGGGTCACTTGATTGAAGCATTATCATCAATAGAAAAATAGGCGAAGTAACTTTGTGAATCTGATTCACTTGACTGAAGCATTTACTTGTTAGGTTTCTAGCAAAACATTTAACACTCATGTAGGATGTTCATTTCTCATTCTCTTTATGTTTTATCTTCATCTCTTTTTTCTTGAATCACTTGATCACTACCACACTAGAAATAGTGACCTCTGTTAGGCTCTGTTCTGGACTGGGTTCACGCCCAACCCAGATTTTGGGCCCAACTTGATAGTCCAAACACACCGAGGAACTCACATCATTGGCAATCCGTGTGCCATGCCTCAAGAACGGCGGAGATCGCGCGGCCTAGTTGAACGGCTTAGATCCCACCTCTTCCTTATGCACCAAAGCACACCTTACTCCTTCCTAGCGCCTATAAATAGGCCTCCACCCAAGACAAAAGGGACACAATTCATTTTCTCATAACTTCTCCTCATTATTACTTCCCTCTCTAACTTGAGCGTCAGAGTCTCTTTGCAGGTACCACCACCGCTAACCTCAACCTTGGCTAGAAGATCCACCTCAGACAGCTCCACCTCGGACGAAGATCCACCTGGGGCAGCTCCACCTCGGACGAAGATCTACCTCGGATGGAAGACCTCACCAACCCGGATAAGCCATCTATCACCGTGAGGTACATCTTTCTCTCTCTCTTGAGTTCGGGCAAGAACAAGCCCTATCTAGATATAGTATTCCAATAAGATGAAAATATCAATAGGATGACGTGGCATTACAAGCAGGGTGTATAATATTACCAAATAAGTAACAAACAAATTGGCGTAACACTGGCACCAGCGACATCCATTGTGTTGTCCTTCCTAAAAATACAAAGAAAGTTAATGCATATTTTCAAACACGACATTTACACTCTTTGGTCCCCTCTTCAATCAATTCTTTTCATTCTTCATTATGCTTAGATTCTAGTTTCTACGCACACGCCCAACTTAGACATTAAGTCTTGTACCTTTCGATAAAATATAGTTTGGGACCAGTTGACCAATTTTTTTAGATTTTTTAGGGCAAATAGTCTATGTACATAGTACCTAATCACAATCATGGTTTTAGGGAAAAAATTTAAAAAGACCCACCATCGCAAGTATTTGACCGCAATTCTCTACAACATTAAGAATTTAAATGCAATTTTCATAGTTACAGAGATTTAAAATTCTAATCACAATGTTGTTATTTTTTTTTTTTGAGTTTTTCTCCAGAATCGTCTAGCACTCATTTCGTTACGTTAACGCAAATCCAAACATGCACTTAATCTTGTGGAAAATTAAGTTCCCAATTCAATTTCTCCAGCAGTAGCCAGGAATGTTGATTTGGACAATATGATTCATGTTTCACCATGAGGTACGATTATGATTGAAAAATTTAGGGACTTGGTCTGACATCAATAATATTAACTTCAGATATGGGAATTCCAGGTCAGCAATTCAATATGCACCTGAACTTTCTTTCTACTTTGCAATATGGAAATACATGATGTTCTGTACTTTTTTCCCTTTCACTGTTTTGGTTGACAAATTGATTTATTTTTCTTTACCTAGCTAAGAGACATGGTACATCAAGGGCTAGGCCAAGAAAACGATGGATACACATGGGGCCGAACCAAACCAAAGGTCTATACTATGTAACAAACCCATGTTCTAGTTTCCTTAAGCAACAAATAAAAGCAATAATAGTAACCAAAATTATAAAATCTATCTTATGGATGGGCCACTTAGATTTTCTTTATTTGGATTAATGTAACCCTGACCCACAGCATCCTTTTCACTCACAAAAAAACCTATTCCTTTACAAGACTTACAAAATTCTTTTCAAAATTTCTCTCTCTTTTGCCCCTCTCTCCATTTCTTGGCAGATTTCAAGAAACCAATAATCCAAATAATATTGTACATAATGAAATTATGTCCAATTCTTAAACTTAGAATATAGGGTTTCTACTTTTCCCTTTCCCTTTTGGTTATCATATCAAGTTTCTGAATCGGTGTCCTGCGGCTGCTCGATATTTGATATTGTGAGGAACTGCAGCCAATGTGGCCTCTACCACATACGCATTGCTATTGCAGAGATATCAAATACCATGATGTCACGACCTATATCGTGAGCTCAAACCCTTTTAACAACTTATATATGTTGCATTTGTTGTTGCAGAGACGACAAAATCCATGATGGCGTAGTCCAGGTCGTAATACACACTACTTTGCTCCTTATGGTTAACCAATCCAAATCTAAGAACTGGACCACATCACACCAAAAAAATGCAGAACCATTTATATGATTGTTGCCGTCAAACTCTTAGGTCCTAGCCGTGGAGTCGGCCAGAGGTTTGGGCAATCTTTGATTCCTTTGTTCTTCAAGCAATTTCCCTAAGGAGGGAACTCTGCTCCTCGACTGTGGGTATACTGACTCCTCTAGAAAGGGTCAGGTTGGGTGAGTAGGACGCGATGGTTGTATTATACTCTTGACCTAATGCATAAAGTAAAGATAAAGTGCGATAAAAGAAGAGAAATTGAAATAAAACGTAGAGTTTTTGATTGATTGGATGGTGTCTTTACATTTACTCTATTGCTATATATATATATATATATATATATATATATAGACACACACACACACAGGCCCTCGTCGGCCACTACGCGAGCTAACATTTGCCTGCCGTTGGATCAATCTAAGATCAACGTCTCTCATTACTTCCTAAGTCCCAAAAAGGGCGGAGTAACTACCCACGATCCCACTAGCACGGTTAGTGGGGTAAATGCTCGTCGCTCCGTCTTTCGAGGCCTCGCTCCTTCACTTGATCCTCAACTACTCCCACATTCTATCTTCGTGCCTACTCTCTCTTTCCTTCCAAGCAACGCCTGCCTTGCCTCGGCCAGTTTGGTCACTCGACTGCTCTTTGTCCTTGACAGCAGCTGAGGCATCCGAGCTACCCTGGTCGTGGCACTTTATAGGCTGAGGCTTTTGCTCTCCCTCGGCTCAGCTCATTGGCCCTCGAGCTTACCCCTCCCTCGGGGAGTTTTATCTTGTAATATGCCCTTATGACCTCTCTTAAATTCATTCTATCGGCAAGTACCCCTTGGATTTTTAGTCATGAGGCTTGCCTTAACACTTTATCTTCCCTTTTCCTCATCCCTCGGCCTACGACTTGATTATTTTTAGGTGTTAAGAATGGTTTACAAACCAAACCAATTTTTAAAACAAAATCAAGGCTCGAACCAAAAATTCTAAACCGGTTTGTGAGTGTTGAACCTTATTAACCCAAGCCAAATTACCTGTGTTGCTGGTTGCGTGTAATAACATAAAGTCAGTATAATAAAAAAACGAATGGTTAGTGTGCAAGTAATAATATACTAAAAAAAAGGACATTAAAAAAAAGGAATTTAACTATTGGGATGAGAGAGAAGTTCTCCCTTCTCTCTAAAAACACCCTAGGGTTAGTGGAGGTTTTTTCTCTCCAGCTTCTTGGAGCTCTCTCCTCCACCATGGAGGCTGTCCTCTCCGCCATGGAGAACCTCCCCTCCGCCATGGAGGCTCTGGTTTCCATCTCTTCTGTTGCTGCTGTGAGGTGAACATCAAGATGTCGTTCACCTTGACCACTCCTTCTCCTCCTCCAAATGCACGACCTCCACCAGATTCACTGAAGCTACTTCTTCTCCCCCATGGCTTCCCAGCAGCTCGGTTCCATTATCAACCTGGTTCTACTCTAAAGATCGCGCATTTATGTCTATTGGTGCTTTATTCTCCTTTTGGGTTTTGTGCTTTTTCTTTTATTTCATCTTGTTAGTGCTTTATTATGGTTTTTTGTGTTTGGGACTACTCTGGTTTAATGTTGCTTCTAGGGTGTTTGTTGAAATGCCTCTTCAACTTTGGCTTTTTGGGAATGGCCTGTTTCATCCAGATTCTATTAGAGCAGGAGCATGGGTAAACACCAACCTCATCTTCCCCTCTCATCAACAAGCTGTTGTCGTTATTGTGGTTATTTCGGTCGATCGCGAGACCACGCATAGTCAAACTGCACCTATACTAGCTAAAGAAATGATCTGTAACTAGATAGACTCAAAGACTGTGGATTCTCCTCCATCTCTAGCCATTTACCATATGCGAAAGCGTTTTATTTGGTTGATTGGATTAGTTGTTAGGTTTGTTGTAGGATCTTTGTGGCTTCGACTCTATTTGTGTATTGATGCCAATGGTTTGTATTGTCTCATTATTAGGAGCAGCTTTAATTTGTGGATGGGGAATGCCCCAACACTGTCTGATTACCCTGTTTGTAATATCTTGTTTTTCATCTAATGAAGAATATTTACCCGTCAAAAAAAATATACTAAAAATGACTATATGTGGGAGATATTTTGCAGCACTAGGAGTGAAAGAAGTTGCATAGGCCACGTTGAATAAGGGCTAATTGTTGTTATGTTATTAGACATTAGATGAGCATGTAATTCCACGTGGAGAAAGAAGCTGTCCCTAAAACCCACAAGGCATAAAATCTCTGTCTGGGAATCACCTACGTGGAATGTAAAGGTCTTTAAAATAAGCAAAATAAAAGAGTGATTATTACGATAATTTTACACAAGATTGGGTACGGTGTTAATAATTACTTTAATGTCAAAACCCCTCCCCTTGAAATCCAAACGGAGAAGTGATTAACACACTTCATCTGAAAAGACAAACATGGCTAATTTCCAGATTCAATCCATGACAATAGAATAAATTAGAGATAGGTTTTACTTACCTTTCGGCTACACTTCAAATTAGTTAAACGTATTTCTCCTAAACACCGGAGCCGATTAATGATCTCTAAAAATAATCCTTCCCCTTGTTGTTATTCACCGGCCTGTACCCCACTCCATCTAAAAACACAAACTCAACTAGTATCTGGATTTGTTCGCCGAAAGTGGAACAAATTGGAACAAGACCTTACTTACCTCTTGACCGAATATCATAGTGGGGTCAAAGACAAAAAAAATCCCGACCCTTGTTGTTATTCACCAGCCCCTACCCCACTCATTGATTCTCCTTTGTGCCAACTTTTTCTTCCTCTTGTGGACCCACTTTTTACTACTACCAATTCCAAAAAACACTTTCTCCTTCTTATTTATCCTCCTACTAAACCAAAAGCTCAAAAGCAGACACCGATAATAAAGTTACCTAATATATCTCATCTCTCACACAACTTGAAAGCATTCAGCAGCACACACAATCACATAGAGGGAGAAAGTTGAGGGTGTTTGTGTATTTGATGAGCAATTACAAGTTTAAATTATCAGATATGATTCCCAATGTTTGGTTTTACAAGTTGAAGGACATAGGAAAAGGAAGAAAGCACACAACAACACCTTCCAAGAAGAAAAAACAATCTTCATCAAAACCTCACCAACTCAACCCAAGAAACCCAAACACAAATAACAGTTCCCTTGAACCACCAAGACAATCGTCCAAACACAAAACCAGAAAAAGAAAAACAACCTCTTTCTCTTCCTCCTCTGTCTCCGTCTCTGTCTCTGCTGGTTGTAGCTGCCGCACCAAAGAAGGACCCTCTTCATCTCCATTTCACAGTTCAACAACAGAAACAGAATCCCCTGTCCCACAACTCAGAATAGACCGTGTTCTTATTCCCATCGAATCATCATTCGATGAAATGCTTTCTTTGTCCACATCATTTGAAGATATTGTCATCGATGTGGACAAAAATTCTCTACTCAGAAAAGATGATAAGCTTGAAGAAAGGTATCAACATGAATATCAATATGAATATGATGACACTTTTGCAAAGCTACAACTTGCTCCAATCATAACAAAGAAGAAACAACATAAACCCAAAAAGGAAGAGAAACAAAAGCAGAGGAGTCCAGGGGTGAAGCTTCGTGTAAAATCTCCTAGAATTGTTACTCGGAATTATGGTAATCCCAAAAGCGGGTCGAGATCAGGCTACCGGAGAAGTATCTCTAGTAGCCTAGCGATTGTGAAATCGTCATTCGACCCGCAGAAGGATTTCAGGGAGTCAATGGTGGAGATGATTCTGGAGAACAACATAAGGACATCTAAGGATTTGGAGGATCTTCTTGCTTGTTACCTTTCTCTTAATTCAGATGAGTATCATGGTGTTATTATCAAGGTCTTCAAGCAAATTTGGTTTGATTTGACACAAATAAGTTAAGTTAGGGAAATTAGAAATAACTTTTTATTTCTCACCTAATTCTCTTTGTTTATTTTGTCTATTGTGTATCTTTGTATTTTGTACCTAGTAATAGCAATAATGATGATGATAATACAATATTATTTAATAATGGTAACAATATACCTCTATGTATGTTAACTAGAGTAGACTCTGTTTTTTTATGACAAAATAACTAAACTCTGTTGCAAACCTAACATTTGATAATGACATGATGACAGTCATTATGTTTAGAAAGTTGTATTAATAATGCAAAATTTACTTCATAAAAGATAGAAACTAGTAATTTTTGTTTCTTGCAATGCCAGTCATACAAAAAAGTTAAAAATCTCAATTTTTTCTTCCCTCAATTAACACTCTTTTTGTTCTAAAAATATATGAAAATAAATCTAAAAAGAATATATGAAAATAATGAATAGTTTCTAAAGTATATAAAATTTGTCTTACTAATTCCTAAGGTTTTACAAATGGTTAATAATCTTTTTGGTCCTTTAATGTGTGATGCGCTGTCAGTACAAAAATTGCAAATAGGTCCTTTTTAGTAATTTTAAAGACTATACTGACTAACAAAAAATATATTTGAGGACTAAAATGACTTACTAAAGAGACTCTTATGTGTATACAATTTTGATACATTTAGAGGCTATAACAACAATGCTTCCTACATTCATGAACAAAAATGATTATTATTATTTTTTGGTCGAGACCAGGGTATCCACCGCTGAACGCAGCGACTAATCCCCTCGCTGGATTGGAGGCACCTCGAAGGGTGGGACAGCTGGCCCAGGGAAAAGCTAGGATTGAACCCTCGACACTTGGTTAAGGGGGATGAGCCCCAACCGCTCAACCACACCCCTTGAGTTTAACAAAAATGAATATTTACCGGTTTATAAAAAGACATGATGAACTAATAAGACAAATTTTATTTTTTGACCCAAAAATAAGACAAATTTTATAAATTCGGGACTACGTATTATTTTTATACACTTTAATCACTATATTGGAGAGAAAATGTTAATCTAAAGACTAAATTAAGAGTTTACTAACAAAGTAACCCTGATGAATTAGTCCTTTTTTTTATCAAACCCGAAAGTATTAGTCTAATGGAGCACGACAATATATTGCATATCCAAAGTCCATACTGGTTTTCTTTAGTGAGAGAAATGTAATTTCTTTGATAAATAGTTTAAAATTTTTATAAAACTTTTAAATTAGAAAAAAAAAGTAGGGTTGGAAATTTTTTGGCAGACATGTAATAAATAAAATAATTAACTAACGTGTTTCAGAAGTGCATAAAGAGTGTAAGGTAAAGGGCGTGTAAACGTGTGCAACTACAAAAAATAATTGGAGCATGTTGGCTATCTATCTGTCATCTTATGACACTAAATTTACGTCTGAATTTGAGTACCCTTATCATGAAACCGAAAGTGATTTGGGAACAAGACATAGAACTGCACAAAATTGTATAAATAGTTACTAGCATCTAAGTGGACCCTCATCTGCAATAACTGTATCTTCTTCCATTGAACTTTGGGATTTTTTACCAAAAGAACTTGCTCTTTAAGTACTGTTTTGGACCGGGCCAAAATCCAATCACTTGGGCCCGGCCTAATCCACGCTCGCTACTAAGTGCGCAACCGGACTCTACCATAGCAACTGCCTGCATCCAACGGGTAGGACTTATCCACCTGGATCCAACGGTTAGGGTACGACGCCGTGCCCTATAAGTACACGTTCAGCCATCTATTTCCAGGTACGTACTCATTCCTCCCAAAAATACCCCTTCTTTTCCCTTGCTGACTTAGGCATCAGAGTGTTTGCAGGTACCCAATCCGAGGCGCGGGAGAAGATCACCTCGGCCAATCCGAGGTCCAAGTCAACCAACCGAAGTCACTTCCCTTCCTCGCGGAACCCTCCGTCTCAAGTGCACATTCCGTATTCCGGTACCGAACATTGGCGACCACAATGGGAGGCATTACTCCCTCATGGTGATTTCGGGTGGCTCCTCAGTTTCAACCACGGAAACCAAAAAGACTCTGAAGCGCAAATGGAGAGAAATCGCCAGCTTGACATCTGGCCCAATGACGGCCTCGGCTTCAACCAAGAAGCCTCTCATTTTCTCCGACGAAGACTATCTATTGGGCAAACCGAACGAGTTCATCCCCCTCATCATCTCGGCCTCCATGCTCGACGTCGAGGTGAAGCGAATTCTGGTAGATCAAGGAAGCTCTGTCGACATCATGTTCCAAGACCTGCTTCTCAAGATCGGCTTATCCCTCGCTGGCTTGAACCCATACCTCGGGACTGACTTGTCTGGGCTCAAGGAAGAGTGAGCCCAGCCTTTGGGATATATTGACGTCATGGTGACTTACAGTCGCAAGAAGCTCGCTCGCACCATCAAAACGACTTTCTTGGTAACATCACTGCATCGTAGGGAGGCTGACCTTGGCCAAGCTCGGTGTCGTCGCTTCCACGATGCATTTGAAAATGAAATTTCATACCCTAACAGGCAACGTTGTGACCGTCTTGGCCGACATCAACTCTACTGAGAGGTGCCAGTATCTTGCTCTCAAAGGCACCTAACGCTAACTGCAGGAGCTCCCCGAGCTGCCACCAACTGCCTCTCAGGTACACCTCACCGAGGTCGACGCCTACTACGACCCGGATAGCTCCGAGGACGAGGACAACGAAGAGTTGGCTCGAGAACTCCAAAGAAAGATCAAACGCCCCGAGCCCCAAGGAGAATTCCTCGAAGTCCCTTTGGGCGACGACCCCGGGAAGACTGTGAAAGTAGGGGCCGAGCTCAGCGAAGCTGTCAGGGAAAGCCTGATCGCGTGCTGCAAAGAAATGCCGACCTGTTCGCCTGGTTCGCCTCCGATGTGCCTGGAATCCCTCTGGAAGTAGCTTGCCACCACCAGGCGGTCAACCCCGACACCAAGTGCGTGGCACAACGATGCCGAGCCCAGAGCGAGGAAAAGGCCGAGGCAGCGGCGAAGGCAGTGGCCGACCTCCTATCAACAGGTTTCATCAAAGAGGTGAAGTATCCCATGTGGTTGTCCAACATAGTATTGGTTAAAAAGAGCAACGGGAAATGGAGATTGTGTGTAGACTACACCAACCTTAACAAAGCTTGCCTTAAAGATGCTTTCCTCGCCCCAAGCATTGACAAGCTCGTGGATAACGGCTTCGGATTCCCACTTCTATCTTTCCTGGATGCCTACTCCGGCTACAACCAGATTGCAATGAATCCCCCGGGCCAGGAGAAAATGACTTTTATGACAAGCCAGGGGAACTACTGCTACAGAGTCATGCCCTTTGGACTCAAGATTGCTGGGGCCACCTACCAGCGAATGATTAATAAGGTCTTCCGCAACCAGATTGGCCGGGTCGTTGAAGTTTACCTCGACGACGAGATTGTGAAAAGCAAGGCGGATGAAAGACACCTGTCCGACTTGCAGGAAATCTTCGACGAGGCATGGAAAAACAACTTCAGGTTCAACCCTGAGAACTTTCGGCGTCAGGGTCGGAAAATTCCTCGGTTTCTGCTTGACTGAGAGAGGCATCGAGGCAAACCCAGATTAGTGTAGGGCTGTGACCGACATGCGTCCCCCGACTTCCAAGAAGGAAGTGCAGAAGTTAACGGGCATGATTGTCGCACTCTCCAGGTTCGTGTCTAAGGCAGCCAATCGTTTGCTCCCCTTTTTCAAAATCCTGAAGAAAGACGTAGAGTTCAAATGGACACCCGAATACGAGAATGCCCTCGCCGAGCACAAGCAGATATTGTCCGAACCCCCGATACTGCTGAAACCAGTTGAAGGGGAAACCCTCTATCTCTACCTCGCCGTGGCCGAGGAAACAGTAAGTGCAGACCTCATCCGAGAAACCGTGGAAGGACAAAGACCAGTTTACTTCGTAAGTAAGGTGTTATAGGGGGGCTGAGTCCCGATACCAAAAGATAGAAAAGGTGGCATTAGCCTTAGTCGTGGCGGCCAAAAGGTTGAGACCCTACTTCGTGGCCCATCAAGTCGTCGTCAGGACGGACCAGCCAATTCGCTAGATTTTGCATCGCCCCGACCTCGCGGGAAGGATCATCAAGTGGGCTGTGCAGTTATCCGAGTTCGACATCAAGTACGAAGCCCGGTCCGCTCTCAAGGCTCAAGTCCTAGCTGACTTCGTAGCAGAAATGACGCTGCCCCTCTCTGAGACTAATCCTTTGCAGTAGAAGCTCCACGTCGATGGCTCATCAAATTCTAAGGGTAGTGGAGCCGGGCTCATCCTCGAGAATTCCGAAGGGCTAATGATCGAGGTTTCCCTCAGTTTCGCCTTCGCCACTTTGAACAACCAGGCATAGTACGAAGCCTGCATTGCTGGGTTGAAACTGGCCTTGGACTTCGGGGCAAAAACCAGAGAGTTGAACACGGATTCGCCGTTGGTAGTATCCCAAGTCAAGAAGGATTTCGTTAAGAACGACCCCGTCCTGCAGCGATACCTTGCACGGGTGTGGGAGTTGCTCCTTCGTTTCGAGCGGGCAGAACATAAGCATGTACCTCGGGCTGAGAACGCCCGAGCCGACGTCCTAGCCAAGCTGGCCAGCACGAAGTCCACAGGCAATCTGAGAAGCATCATTCAGAAAGCTTGGCAAAACCAAGCGTGGACCTATCCCCAACCATCTCGTCCGAGGTCAACGCGGTAACTGAAAGCACTGGTTGGATACAACC
This sequence comes from Astragalus glycyphyllos, assembly GCA_963573325.1. NCBI lineage: Eukaryota > Viridiplantae > Streptophyta > Magnoliopsida > Fabales > Fabaceae > Astragalus > Astragalus glycyphyllos. The sequence continues at coordinate 19,940,205 of OY754310.1, forward strand.
CATCAAAGATTACATTGAACTCGACGTCGAGCCAGTCGACCCCAAGGAAGCCATCGCAGTCCGAAGACGAGCAACCTCTTATTCCATTATAGACGGGAAACTCTTCCGACGTGGTTTCTCGAGCTCCCTCCTGAAGTGCGCTGAAGGGGAGGAGACCGGGTACGTGTTGGACGAGATCCACGAAGGAATCTGCGAACAACACCTGGGGGCCCGGGCCTTGGTGAAGAAGGACCTCAGAGCGGGATACTACTGGCCGACTATGACAAAGGATGTGTCCGACCTCGTCAGAAGGTGCGACACCTGCCAACGCTATGCCGACGTCCACCACGCTCCACCAGCCGAGCTCTCTTCCTTATCAGCTGCGTGGCCATTCAGTCAGTGGGGAATAGATCTCCTCGGGCCCTTCTCACCTGGCCGAGGCGGGGTCAAGTATCTAATCGTCGCCGTAGACTATCTCACAAAATGGATCGAAGCAGAACCACTAGCCCAGATAACCGCCAACAACTGTATCAAATATGTCAAAAAGAACATCCTGACCCTTTTCGGAGTTCCCTCTGTGTTAATCACCGACAACGGGACTCAATTCGCGGATAAAGGATTTCGAAAGTTGATGACAGATCTGAACATAAAGCAGCACTTCACCTCCGTCGAACACCCCGAAACCAATGGGCAGCTGGAATCGGCATACAGGGTCGTCCTAAAAGGACTAAAGAAAAGACTAAAAGGAGCAAATGGGGCATGGCCAGACGAACTCCCATATGTTCTCTGGGCATAACGTACGACTCCGCATTCTACCACCAACGAGACCCCCTTCAGGTTAACATATGGAACAGAGGCCGTCATCCCGGTGGAGGTCGGAAAATCTACCTGGAGAACTTTGTTCCCGCTCAGCAATGAGGCAAATAACAAGGCAACAAGAGAGGAACTCGACCTCGTACTAGAAGTCTAAGATAAAGCACAGCTTGCCGAGGCCATCGTCAAAGCTCGGATTGCCAGACGATATAATTAGAGAGTCATTACCCGAGACCAATGTTATTAAAACCGACCCGGTGATCGACCCGATCAAGTCACTGGGTCATTGGGTCAATGGTCTGATCGAAGGGTCACTAGTTGGCCCGCATGACCCGCAGCGTTACTAAAAATTAAAAGAAATAAACATACTATGTATAAATTCACTCATCACATATGCACAAAAAAAATATCTTTAATTTTATTTTTGATTTCATAGTCTAAGATACACATTTAGATATGAGTTTTAAAATATATTTTAATATAACATATTAGTTATTACAAATATATTTTTTAATAAACCATTTAAGTATTTATAGGTTTATACAGTATATTAGTATATATTTCAGATTTGTAAACTTCATATCAATAAGGGAGTGTTAAAAAAATGTGTTTTGCAAAAATAAAGAATTGTAAGAGATTAATTCAAATTTGCAAGTGAAGAATAATATATAATTCAGTTTTGGAAGCTATTACTTCAAAATCACAGGTGGTGTAGTGGTAAAGCACCCAAGATTTCTACTAGTGGTCATGGGTTCGATCCCCATGATTCCCATTTTTGGCTTTTCAAAAAATTCACATGCACTATCTGTGACCCGCGCGGGTCGCACAACGGTTCGGGTCACCGGGTCAACGACCAACCCGATCGGGTCACACCGGGTCATACCGAGCCAACTGCATGTGCGATCCAATTGCTGACTCGAACCGGGTGGGGTACCGAGTCACGGGCCAACCGGTCAGACCGACCGGGTCTGTCCGGGTTGAACAACACTGCCCGAGACTTCAGCATTGTCGGCAACAGGAATGCTCACGAGGGAAAACTCGCGCCCAACTGGGAAGGACCCTACCGAGTCACGGCAAAAACTGGGACAGGGACTTACCACCTGGAAACTCTCTCCAAAGAGCCAGTACCCCGAACCTGGAATGCTGCCAAGCTCAGGCTATACTACAGCTAGTCAAATGTAACATTCGGACCAATAGTGTCCCTCAATAAAGACATTGTAAAAACAAGCATTTTGTTTTTTCCTCACTTGCAGGGCTCACGGCAGCACCAGCTCCCGACTATCAACAACACCCCTCTCACCCGAGTCCGACAACGAGCTGGCCACTCGGCGGACAACGGTACGAGGCGAGGCCGTCAAAGAATGACGCACCCGTCCCCCTCATCAAATGCTCAGTCCCGGGGTGCGCAACGGTCCACAGCGACCCAGAATCTGCTCTTCATGAGCCAGCCTCCTCTTCGGCTTGGCTTAAATGCTGAGACGGAGACCGAAGGAAGAAGTCCACAACGACTTTGACCCCGCTCTTTGAGCACATGCCTTCTCCTCAACTCCGAGCTTCAATGTTCAGTTCAGGACTGAGGAAGAAGTCCACAGCGGCTTCAAACCCACTTGACTCCGAGCTTAAATGCTCAGTCGAGACATAATTGACTCCGAGCTTAAATGCTCAGTCAAGATTTACTTGATTCCGAGCTTAAATGCTCTGTCAAGCCTTTTCCAAGAAGGAACGCAGTGAGCCGATTATGCGACCTCAAGCGTCGGAAAGAAGGGACTCACCTGAGGACATTCTGGAAGCAGAATGAGACAAATCCGTATTTTTAAAGCCAAGCCCGACTTTGGTCACGTCGACCTCGACTTTGGGGGCCACTGTTCCGGACTGGGCCAAAATCCAATCACTTGGGCCTGGCCCAATCCACACTCGCTTCTAAGGGCGCAACCGGACTCTACCATAGCAATTGCCTGCATCCTACGGGCAGGACTTATCCACCTGGATCCAACGGTTCGGGTACGACGCCGTGCCCTATAAGTAGACGTTCAGCCCTCTATTTCCAGGTACGTACTTATTCCTCCCAAAAATACCTCTTCTCTTCCCTTGCTGACTTAGGCATCAGAGTGCTTGCAGGTACCCCACCCGAGGCGCGGGAGAAGATCACCTCAGCCAATTCGAGGTCCAAGTCAACCAACCGAAGTCACTTCCCTTCCTCGTGGGATGCTCCGTCTCAAGTGCACATCCCGTACTCCGGTACCGAACAAGTACAAGCTCCAAATTTTGAATGGCCTTATGCTTGTCCCCAAGCATGACATGGCAGCTTTTAAGATTTTGCATGTCAATTTTTCACCCCAATACAGACCCGTGCTGTAATAGCTCCGGTTCAATAGGTTTTTTAACTTCATTTGGATCGTAATTTGGTTGAACTGCTTGAAATCGAGTTGAATCATACTTTGGGAGTTGAATCAATAGCTCCATCAACATGGCTTGTTGGTACTCAACCATATTAAGGGAGTGCTGCCGAACTACTCTCAACGACGCTACACTGATCTCCAGTGGTAGCACGACATCCTGCCCATAGACCAAACGATAAGGGGTTGCCCCCGTTGCTATGGACTTAGAATTTCTCATAGCCCAAAAGACCTCGTTGAGGGTCTCGTGCCACCGTCGAGGCTTATCCTCTATGTTCTTTTTGATGAGCTCGATGATGATCTTGTTGGTAGCCTCTGCTTGTCTGTTGGCTTGAGCATAGTAAGGAGACGAATGTCTCATTTTAATGTCGTACTCCTGGGCAAAGGCCACCACCCGTTCCCTAGTGAACACTGTACCTTGATCGGCCGTGATGGTCTTGGGGATACCGAACCTGAATATGATCTGGTTTTCTATGAATATGATCACCGCAGTCTGATCAACGTTTCCTAAAGGCATGGCCTCCACCCAATTAGTGAAGTAATCGGTGGTGACAATGATAAAGTTATGACCCTTTGAGCTTGGGGGGTATATCTTGCCGAATAAATCAATGGCCCACCCCCGGAATGGCCAAGGCTTGACAATGGGATGTAGCTCATCCGCTGGCACCCTTTGGTTTGGTCTGTGGAGCTGGCAAGCCTCGCATCCCTCGGAAAACTGGAAACAATTGACTGTGATCGTCGGCCAATAGTATCCGTGCCTGTAAATGAGCCATTTCATGATGGGCCGGACCTGTGGGCACTGCAGACTCCTGCATGGATTTGTGCCATCACCACATAGGCTTCTTTCATCTTGAGGGATAATACCCCATTGGCACTTCTCTTATATAGGTTGTCCCCTATCAAGATATACTTTAGTGCCCTTTGTTTGACCTTGAAGTCAGTATTAGCCGTTGGGGTACGGAGGTACCTCGTCAATACCCCAATCCAGGCATCGGCGGGCTCCTCCTCGGAGGGGATCACTGTATCTTGTTGTAGTACCTCGACCACTCGCTCTTTGTAACCCGGTGCTTGTTGGGGTAAGTCATTTGCTTCCTGGTTCTCATCCCTGGGGACATAGGTGATGACGACATCAGCAAACAGGATTGTAGCACTTGTACCGAGGCCCTCAGCTGTTTGGGCTTTGTATTGTAGCACTTGTACTCCCCAGTGATTTGCTTGATCATCAGTTGTGAGTCACCCCTTATTTCTACATAGTGGGCCTTCATGCCGGCCAAGATGTCAAGCCCCATGATCAAGGCTTCGTATTTGGCCTGATTGTTGGATGCTTGATCTCCTATCCAGCACGTGAGCTTCCACGTTTGGCCACAAGGGCTGGTAATGACCACGCGTACCCTTGCCCTCATCTTGGTGCTCGACCCATCAAACATGAGGATCCAAGGCTTCAGGCCTAAGTAATTGACAGATTCAGCTGGAGCATCGTGCACTTCCACACACGGATGCTGAGCTAGGAAGTCTGCTAGGGCTTGGCCTTTTATGGCTTTCAAAGGTGCATAAGTTAAGGCAAACGCGTTCAACTTAATGGCCCACTTAACAAGTCTTCCTTGTAAGACAGGCCTATTAAGGAGGTATCTGATAATATCAACTTTACAAACAACCAAAACTTCCTTAGGCAAAAGATAGTATTCTAGTTTTGTACAACCATTAAATAAGGACAAGCAAAGCTTCTCAATGGGAGAGTATCTTGTCTCGGCATCATTGAGGATCCTACTGAGATAGTATATAGCACGCTTGGCGCCATTATCATCATCTTGAGCTAACAAGCAGCCGATTGCTTGGTCTTCGGCCGCAATGTGAAACTTCAAAGGCTTCCCAGGCTGCGGAGGCACCAAGACGGGGGATTGGTCAAGGCAGCCTTGACTTGATCGAAGGCCTCCTGTTGTTTGACTCCTCATATCATTTCCTTGTTGTTCTTCATTTTTAACAAAGGTGAGAAGGCTTTCAGCTTCCCTGCCGAGTTAGTAATGAACCTTCTTAGGAAATTGATCTTGCCTAGCAGACTCTGCAGCTCTTTTTTTATTCTTGGAGGTCTCGCCTCTAGGATAGCCCGAGCTTTGTTCTTATTCACTTCACTACCCTGGTTATGCACCAAGAAGCCTAGAAAGTTACCTGTAGACACGCCAAAAGCACATTTAGTAGGATTCATCTTGAGGTTGTGGAGCCTCATCCGTTTTAGAGCTTGTTCGAGATCCGCCAAGTGGGCTTCGAAGCTCTTGGATTTGACTACAACATCGTCAATGTACACCTTCTTGTTTTTACCAATAAGGTCATGGAAGATGGCATTCATTGCCCTTTGGTACGTTGCCCCAGCATTCTTGAGACCAAAAGGCATCACGAGCCACTCATAGATACCTAAGGCACCTGGGCACCTAAAGGCAGTCTTATGGGCGTCCGCCTCAGCCACATAAATATGGTTGTAGTCAGAATAGCCGTCCATAAAAGTCAGGATGGCATTGTTTGTCGCGGCATCGACAAGCATATCGGCCACAAGCATACCGTACTCATCCTTTGGAGTGGCTAATTTCAGATCTCTGTAATCAATACCAACTCTGACCTGGCCATTCTTTTTGATCACATGGACTATATTAGACAGCCATTCTACGTACTTGGCATTTCTGATGAACCCTGCCTTTAAGAGTCATTCTACTTCAGCTTTGATATGCGGCATTAGTTGTGGGTGGAATCTCCTCGATGGCTGCTTGTGGGGCTTGCAACCTTCCTTGATGGGTAACCTATGCTCCACCAAGGCTCTATTAAGGCTTGTCATCTCATGGTAATCCCATGGAAAGCAGTCACGGTAGCCCCGTATCAAAGCTACTACCTGATCACGTTGCTGCGGCTGGAGTTTACCGCTAACCTTCGTCATCCTCGGTTCACTCTCGGTTCCCAGATTTACCTCCACCAGGGGATCTTGCGCCTTAAAGGTAGGTATCTTCCTTTGGATAGGCTCTGTGTAGGGAGGTTCAACTAACATCTTGTTACCAAGGTCATCCAAAGCCTCTTGGGATGAGTGGTCTGAGTCTTCATCTTCTCCATGTATGGCACCAAACATAGCCTCTTCGATGTTGGACTGTATTTGAAATAGGTGAAGTTGGTCCAACAGGCTTTGTACTTCTGAAGGGAGACTAATCATTATCCTTATTGCTAGGCCGTGGGTCGGCCAACATTTTGAATTCAAAGCCCTTCTTGGTCCAATCATACGACTCTTTAACACCTTCCTCATAGTCCCCTGGTATGGCGATAGGACACAGGTGAGGGGAGTGGAATACGGCCTCGAACATCTTTACCTCGGCTGGGAAAGGGTTATGGTGGGCCTCCACTATTTCTACCTTTTCTTCTACCCATATCATGAGCTTCTGGTGCAAAATGGAGGGGACGCATTCACTTGTATGAATCCAATCCCTGCCAAGGATCACTGTGTATGAGGGCTTCCCTTCAATGACGAAGAATTCTGAGCGAGTCACCTTAGACCCAACTGTTACATCGGCTACTAGCACTCCCAATGCTTGAGATGGGTGGCCCATGAAACTAGTCATGGTCATGATGGTTGGAATGAGATCTTCGGCGTTCTTCCCCAACCTCTTCATGGTTGACAGAGGCATAATATTCAGCACAACACCACCATCCACGAAGACCCTATTGAACAACTTCCCGTTGAGATGGGCTTTGATGTATAATGGCTTCAAGTGTCTAGTCAGGTTTCTCAAATAACAGGCCTTCGGTAACTGGTCCTTCGGCTTCTGTCAAGGAAGCCCATACAGCCTCCTCGGCGAAAACGTCTCCCTTGAGGGTCTTCGGTTGATCTCTGGCTCCCCGAAAATCTGGTGGAAAACGGCCTACCATTTCTATGTCAGCACAAAACTCCCCGTCTGTTCCATCCATCAAGTCGTCCAGTATTGACTCATTCATGGAATTCCGATCAAAATCTAGAGGGACGAAGGGATTTTCTTCTTCTTCTTCTTCCCCCAGGAGGTCATCCTCTTTTAGCTCTTGCTCTGTCATTGTTCCCTCAACCTGGGGCTCGTCGACTGGCTGAGGCTGCTTGAGACTATGGGCCCCATAAAGGCATTCTACCACCTCCTTCGTGAGGGGGCTATGAGGCGCGTCCACCATGCCTACCATTGCCTGGTCTCCTCCCTCTTGGTCAACGGGTCCTCGGCTGGTTTTGGGAAAGCCCGTTCCAACGCCGTAGTAACAGATGTTGCGGGGATGGTCTGAGCATTCCCACCTCTAGCCGAGGTGAGCATCAGTGTTCTGGTGGCTCTCAGCTCTCAGTCGTTGAGGAGCGTGACCTCTACCGAAGCTGAACTTTGCTCCTCGGTGATCTGTACCACCTTTCTTTCGTGTTTGAGTTGAGTCCCTTCTCTCGAGGTTGGCAGGGTGGCCTGCTCAGTGGAATCTTTGGCGGGCCTACCACGCCCCCCAGGTGAGACGTGCTGGAGTCTTTCCCTCAAGTCCCTGGGTTTAGGCAAGTGTCTCTCAGGGTTGAGTTTGGACAAATGCAACTCCCTAAGTTCGTGGACAAGCCTCCCCGGGTTAGGAAGTTTCTTCGGGGGTCCTTGAGGCTGACTCGGCGCCCCTATCTGTAATTTTTCTTGTAATAGGGCCATTCGTTTTGCAATTGTGGATCCCCTGGCAGGTGAGCCCAAACGGTCGAACACAGATGTCTTCCTCTCTGGAGAAGTCTCCTTTTAAGGGACCCACATATACTTCTTCTTTCCTTTCCCCCGGTCGCTCCTTGAAAAGGAGACCATATTGACATTCTTCTCTGATGCCCCCTTGTCGGCCATTTTGAATCGCCCCCTTTTTGATGGCTTCTTGAATCGCTTGGCGGAAGATAATACAGTTGGAAGTGGCGTGATTGAAGGAACTATGCCACTTGAAGTATTTCTTCCCTTTTATTTCCTCAGAAGGGGGAATCTTATGGCCATCAAGTAGCTTGATCTACTTTTCTTTGAGAAGGTAGTCAAAGATTTGGTTAGCCTTAGAGATGTCAAAGGAATATTCAACCCTTTCCTCGTCCTTCTCATTGCCCTTGGCAGGTTTAAGAGCCGGATAGAGGAAGGCTTTCCCCTTAACTATCTCGGCCACTAAGATGTCTGCTGTGTAGTCGGTTGATTGATCATAGTCTGAATCCTCGGTTGCATCCACCACTGACACTAACAGCGGTCCTCGGCCTCTAGTGGCTCTCTTCCTTTCCCTCTTGTACAAACTGTTCACAAGCTTCTTCTTCAATTGAGGGTGCATTCGTGAGATGGCCATGGAAGTAAGTTGACATTCTGAGAAAGGTACTGAGCAATTTCGGCCATCTTTATGAATCTCTCAATGAAGTCTGTCACTGCCTCGTCCACCTTCTGCCGCAAATTCATGAGATCGGCTGCGGTAACTTCAGGTTGTGGCCAATAAAATCTGTCATAGAAGCATCTTTCCATGTCTGCCCAGGTCTGTATAGAATCAGGTGGGAGAGAGGAGTACCATGAGAAGGCTGTCCCAGTCAAAGACAAAGGGAATAGCTGCAACTTGTGATCCTCATTCTGGTTTCCTTCCCCACATTGGGCCGTGAATCGGCCGATGTGCTCCATAGTAGACTTTCCATCATCCCCGGAAAACGTGGCAGAGTCAGGGGTCTTAAATCCTCTGGGCAGAGGCACCAATCTATCCACCCACTCGGGGTAGGGCTTCCTGTACACTGGATGCTCGAGCGATTTTAACTGAACACCGAAGAACTTCTTGATGGTATCAGCGATGATATTTGGGTCCAGGAGTTGGGGCCCCGTTGGTCTTATAGGTGGAGGCGTTGGTCGCCACAGTGTATCTAGGGGACCCTGCATTCCTGGCTGCGGTGGTACCTGACGTGGAGCATTTGTGCATGGCTGCCCAAGCACTACTTGGGGAAGGTTAATTAACAAGGACAGTTCCTCGTACAAATGTCTTGGTGCCTTACTGAAGTGGAATTTGATTCCACAGCTGCACGATCGGAGCAAATTCATCTGTGTCTGTATATAGGAACCCGCCGGGTAGGTACTGAGTGCTCCGGGGTACAGCTGACTAGGAGGTAGGCTTGTCGAGCCAAGTGGGCTCTAGACCCATGGCTGTTGACTCGGGCAATACCCACCGTTCCTGCCATTCCCTGATTCCGGGGCGAAGGCTTGCCCTCCTGCGTAATCCGGGTAGTTAACCGCGGTAGAGCTCCCATAAGATGAGGTAAGGGTGGGCTTAACCTTGATAATGGGTTGATGATAATTATGTGTGGGTAGTCTAGGGCTTTGTTGAATTGTTCGTGTTGTTGCATATCGTGTTTTCGTTGAGATTGGTGCTTTGATGATTATTGCACGTTATTGTGATTTGTTTCGTTATTTGTTGTTGCGTGATTGTTGTATCACGATGATGGTGTTGTTATCGTTCGTGTTTTTGTTGTTGCTGTGCGTGGTTGATTGTTGTTGTCGCGTTGTCGAATTGTCGTTTTTGTTGTGGTGGTTGCGGTGTCGTTGCCGTTAGGGTTTGGTGTTTGGCAATTTAGTGATTCTGGACACAGGTTCGGTTTTTCTAAAACTGGCGCTGTTTGGTTGATCCAAAAATTATGAGGTTGATTGTTTTTGAAAATAGACTTAACGCCGGTCGTTTTGGCACTGGTTTCGTTAAATTCGGAGTTGTATAGCTCGAGTTATAGGCGATACAAGTTAGGTTAAAATTCTGGAAACGATTTGGGTATAGATTCGGTATTTAGGTGACTGGGAACGTTGTATTGACCGAAAAATTATGTGGTTTATTTTTATGGAAAATAGACTTAATGCTTGTTAATTTGGCACTGGTTTGGTTGCGTTTAGAGTTGTGTAGCTCGAGATATGAATTCCACAAGTTAGAGTAAGATTCTGGAAACAATCTGGACACAGGGTCAGTTTTTTGGTTACCACGTTTTCAAAAGAACTCCTTTTCGAACGAATCCAATTTCTTTGAAAACTAGACAAAATTTGCCCCAGTTTATGCACAAGTTTCATGCAATTTGATTGAGTTTTGGTCACTTCGGAATTGCTTGAATTTGAAGGACAGAAACTGTCCTCTTTTGCAACTAGCCTGTGTGCTTTTCGAAAACTGTACCTATTGGACACTCTCCTTCAAAAACTGAACTTAGGGATGATAACCAGACCCATAGGGCTTTCCAACAAGTATTTATTTGTTGAAATCCGATGTCGTTTGCTATTTTAATTAATTCGCTGAAGTAGGTGCGATGTGCCTAGGCGCTGTGCGCCAGTCTTGTGCGTGGTGTGCGTGCGTTATGTCCGCGTTGTGGAGCTGTCTGGTGTTAATATTTCAGGTGCGGTGCTGGTATGCTCAGGAGAGTTTAGTGGTAGCTGTGATGCTACAACTTGGTGCTATTTTTGGTGAAATCATTTGTTTTGATTCTGGTGATATAGTATTTATTTTAAATACTTGTTATGGTGAGTTGGTGCATAATCATGGTGTCGCATTGTCATATGCATGTTTTGGTGATATAGGCTCTGCCTCTGGTGTTTATTGGTGATATGCCCGTCGTGGCTCATTTTGGTGATCGGTACCGCATGCATATGCCCACTGGAGGGGTTGCATATCATCCCATTGTCTATGAATGTTATAATTTTGGTGGTTCACTGTCAAATGGATTTTTCCTTTGGTATCTGGTGCTGTGATATGGTGTAATTGTATTGTGTTGCTGTAGTTACCTGATGCTAGCATATTTTTATCATCTGCTTATTATCTCTGTTAGACTCACCCCTTCTGCTTGGAATGTTGCTCTCATGCGGCAACGCTGCAGGTGATCGCTAGTGCTCGTGGAGGAATTGCTAGGTTTTGCTTCCTCTCTCGTTTGGGTCTGTGTCAGCTCTGATATGTAGCACCGGGGAGTCGTTAGTTATCGTTTTGAACTATTATTTTAGTTATTGGAAATTGTTTTAAATTATTTTGGAGATGTCTTTAATTGTTAATTCTGGAGATGTTTAAACTGGTTAATATTTCCGCTGCTTAGTGATTTCTTTTATATAAATTATTTTGGAGATTTTCTTTTTTTAAAATGGTGAAAAATGTAGCGCCCTTCGAGGTGACTCTGATAATTGTCTATTTAATTGTAATAGTAAAAGGGGGGTGTTACACTGTTGCACCCCGAAAAATCCTTTGGAGGGATTTCTCTTCGCACAACATGAATTGGAGTCGCCACCAATATTTTTTTAGAGGTAAAACATTGAAAAAAACCTTTCTTGAAAGACAATGGTCCTTGGAACCACGAGATTTGAGTTCAGGGGTCGGTTATGCATGGGGAAGGTACGAGCACCCCACACATCCTTTCTACTGAAAGGGAACCTCGATTTGGCGTGTGATTTAAAAGGTTGATTTAAGAAATGCTTTGTTTTTATCTCTCTTTATCTCTCCTTACTTTATGGAAAAACTTAAGGAAAATTTAATCTTTTGCGCTTGACGGGAGGGCACCGTGCCTACGTATCCTGGGGAGGGAATCAAAGCAACGTAGTTCTTGTTTTCGAAAATTGTTTTGTTTTTAGAAATTGCCTTGTTTTGGAAAAGGGTTTGTTTTTTTGAAAAGAAAATGGTTTTCATTTGTCGTGCTTGACGGGAATGTGACCCGCTCCTACGTATCTCCCAGTGCGATGGAGAATTCAAAGCTTACGTAGTTCTCGGTTGTCGAGAAAAGGTTTTTATTTTTTAGTTGTTTAATTGTGAAAATTGAATGTTCACAGTGATCAAACAACAAAGGTTTCGAGTGATCACCACTAGCATCCCATTATTGACGATCGTGCAGGCAAAGGCTTCGCATTATCCTCAACAAAGTTTTTAATTTGTGAAATGAGAGTTCTTTTGAAAAATGAGTGTTCATGATAATCAATTGAGCAAAGACTCCAAGTGATCACCACTAGCACCCCATTGTTGACAATCGTGCAAGCAAAGGCTTCGTATTGTCCACAACAAAGTTTGATTTGTGAAAAATAGTTTGAAATTGTTTTGAGAAGAAGTGAAGTTGTTTATCAATGATTATGTAAATGCAAAAAATGTTTTGAAGTTGGAACGTTACTAACGAGTAACAAGTTGTTCTTTGTATGCAACATGGTTTTGAAGTTTTGGAGAGTTACTAACGAGTAACAATTGGTGGAAATCAAAACAAGCAAATTGTGAACACCAACTAAACATTTTAATGCACCACAAGCACATAAACAAGTATATCAAGCATGGAGTACCAAGCTTCAATTCAAGAATGCATGAGTAGGCAAGGATGCAAGAATAGGTAAGAATGCATGAATATGCAAAATGCATGTGCATCAAGGTTAAATGAACCTATCCTTTGCCGAAACTTCACAAGCTTCAAACAACAATTTACAATAAACTCAAAGAGCAAAGAAAGCATGATTAAACTTGAGGATGCATCAAGGTCATTGGAGACCAATCATGTGCGCAAATTCAATTGTTTATAGACCCCTTTTTGCTCACATTTCACAAACACATCAAATGGGAATTGAATTTTTAAATGCTTACAAGCATAGGCATCAAGGTTGAAGTAACCTATCTCTTGCCAACTTAGCATAACCCAAGATCATTTGTGGATCATAAGTGAACCAAAAACCCAAATTCATTTTTCTCAAATCACAAATTTCACAATTAACAACATAGGTTTGAATATTTGCAAGACCAAAAGTGACCAAAAGAGGGCATTAACAAGTCATTTTTGTAACCAAAATTGATTAATCAAGTTAGAAAACTAGCATTTGCATTTTCAAACAAGAATTGCACAAAGAAAATTGAATCATCTTAGGCAATCCTCATCACTTAAAGTGAAGTACACTAGGCACAAGTGAGAGTCCTCTTGCCAATCCTCAACATAGGATAACTTTGCAAACAAGTTACTAACAAGCAAACCAAAGTTTACAATCAAAGCAAAAGGTTGTGTTGAATCATCTTAGGCAATCCTCAACACTTAAAGTAAAGTGCATAGGTTTGAATATTTGCAAGTTTAATGGCCAATCATCAATTTATTCTAACAAGTCAACCAAATCAAGCAAGCGAGTGACATAGCCAAAACAGAGATGCATTTATTCACAAGATTCAACCATGATAACCAACAAAAATCATAAAACACATATTTATTTGAAGCATGCGAAATCATTATCAAAGCAAATAACATTTTATTTCACTTAAAACAACAAAATCATGCATATAACCCCAAAATCAAAGCATCAAAACAAAGATTCATGAGATTAACATATGTACAAGCATAAAAATGAAGTTAAAAGAGAGGATCTACATTTTTGGAAGTGGAAATCTCACAAATATGCAAGAAATGATGACTTTATGCAAGGATTTACAAGAGAAGGGGTCTAGGAATCACATACCTTAAGATGAGCTCCAAATAAACACAATAGATGAAGAAACAATCAACCAAATCAACTTATCTTCAAGCTTGGTCTCCAATCTCCAAAAAATGACCCTTGATCTTGAACTTTTGTGTGATTTTATGAAGGATTGATGGTTGAAAATTAGTGTTTAGGCTTGGAAGATGGACTGAATGTGTGTGGGTAGATGAGAAATGAAGAAGTGAGTTAGAGAGAAGGGAGAGGGGGTGGCGCATAAAATGGAGAGAAGGTGAGGAGGGAGTTGTGTGCTAGGGTTTATGAGTGAATGGTGAGGCCAAAAGCTTTTTTCTTGTGAGGTGAGGTTAATAGGGTATATATAGAAAGCAATTAGGTTTAAGGGTAGTTAGGTCATTGTGCACTAGTTGTGCTCTAGGATTTGATTTTAATTTTGAATCAAAGGCTAGGATTGAGGCTCACATGGATTGAGGACATTGAGAAAACACAAAATGAGAGAATAGAGAGGGGGTGGCGCATAAACATTGGGAGGGGTCCTTGGTGACCAAGTTTTGCAAGTTGTCATCTTGTACTATTGTACTATTATATGACCATTCCATTATCCCTTCATTTTTGATTATTCTTCTTAGGATAATTGTACAAAAATACACCCAATTTAGGCCACATACAAGGTATCTTGAGGAATATGCCATTTTATGAGATCACCATGACCAAAAATATCATAAAAACCTCATCTTGAAATTTTTGTAGAATATTCCTTTTTGATGCCTTTTTTGAATTTGAATTTTGTGCACAATGTATGCATGCATGCGCATACATACATACATGACCAAAAATGTTTTGCCTCAAATAAATTTCTCTAAAATTGCACAATGATTCTTGATGAGAAATTATCTTATTTTTGACAATGACCAAAATATCCTTTTGTCCTAAAAACCTTGTTTTTTAACAACAAATGCATTTCCACTCTAACAATGAATTTAAAAGCCCTAGAATGACTTTTAAAACCCAAAAATGCATGCACAATGCTCTTCACTCTTCAAAATAAAACCACACTTCTCAATTTATTTATTTTTTGCGAAAAATTAGGGTTTTAAACCTAGGCGGACAAAATTAGGGTATGACAACCGCAAAGGGGGTTTTCTCCGAAACACTTACTAGCTCAGTGTTCTTCGTTTTAGGGGCAGTTGTCTTTTTTGATGCCTATGGTGGCTCCATACTTGTGTTTCTGCCAGATTGTAGGTGCATACGCCAACTATAATCCAGTCCAAGAAAATCAAACGGAATCGTTTGCTCACCTATTCCTGTCCCACCGGGCAAGCCAATCTTTGTTGTCGTCAAACTCTTAGGTCCTAGTCGTGGTGTCAGCCAGAGGTTTGGACGGTCTTTGATTCCTCGTTTCTTCAAGCAATTGCGTCGAGGAGGGAACTCTGCTCCTCGATTGTGGGTTTCCTAACTCCTCTAGAAAGGGTCAGGCAAGGTGAGAGGGGGACACGAGTGTTGAAATATACTACTGGCTAATGCATAAAGTAAAGTAAAGGATAAAAAATGCGATAAAGGAAAGATAAATTGAAATAAATGTAGAGTTTGATTGGAGGTGTGTCTAGACAATTACTCTATTGCTATATATGTACACACAGCCCTCGTCGGCCACTATGTTAGCCAACATTTGCCTGTTGTTGGATTGATCTAAGATCAACGACTGTCATTGCTTCCTAGGCCCTCAAAGAGGCGGAGTAACCACCCATGATCCCACTGGCACAGATAGTGGGGTGAATGCTCGTCGCTCCGCGTTTTCCGACCTCTCTCTCCCGTTTGAACTTCAACCGCTCCCACGTTCTGTCTTCGTGCCACGTCTTCCTTGCCTTCCAAGCAACACCCGCCATGCCTCGGCCACTCGGTGGCTCGGCCGCACTAGCCCCTTTAGGTAATAGCTTAGGCACCTGAGCCTCCTGGACTTTAGTACTATATAGGCTGGTGCTATTACTTTCCCTCGACTTAGCTCATTAGCCCTCGGGCGTAACCCTCCCTCGGGGAGTTTTTTGTCGTTTACTATGCCCCGAGGACCTCTCTCGACTTCACTCTATTTGGCAAATACCCATTTTGAAACATGTCATATGGCTTGCCATCACACCACTACTCTTTTCTTCCCTCTTAGCCCTCGGCCTACGACCTAATTATTTTTGGGTGTTAACAATTGCCCCCTTTTTTGTGTTGTCGTACGGCCGCGAGAGGACATGACTGATGGTACAAAAACCCTTGATATGATCTGATGTGACGGTTGGAGCGGCTAACTGCCATTATGTGACACTTGGCGGTTCGCCCCACGTGAATTGATAGGGTGGCGCAACGGTTCCCAATGTTTCGTAAGCAGTTCTTCCCATAGCTATAAATAGCCTTCATCATTATTACGCATGGTTACTTGCATTTTTTTTAAAACATTTCAGAGTTCCATCACTCCAAATTTTTTACGAACCAAACTTGTTCTTCCTCCGCCATCCCCGTCTTCTTGTCACTATGTCTTCGAACTCCGATTCCCAGAACTAAAACCATAGTTATGGTGGCGACGCCGGCCAGGCGAGTTCTTATTCTTTAGGCTCATTGTCAGTGAGCTCTCCCCTTAGTGTCACCGAAGACGACCTCCTTATTGCTGTTTTTGGTGGCATCACTATGCAACCAACCACCTCTAAGGTTCTTGAGGGCTTTGATACCTTCAAACATATTTTTAACGCCTCGGTGCAGCCGGCTTACCGATCACTTAAGATTGGTTTACCCTTGAAGCCAAAATGTCAAAAACCAGAGGCTGGGGCAAGCCTACCGACGATTACTGTGCCTGGTTTGAAAAGATTCACTCCGTTAAAAAGGATACGTGGAGAAAATGGGGCCTCCGTGACATAATAGCCCTCACTACCTTCGCCATTCCCCACAATTTTGACATCTTGCTGCACCTCTTGGGCTTCTCGTCTTCTGATTTCAATGCCTTCATTTTCCTATGGGCCATGGTGACTCCTAATATCCTTGATGTGCCTGCCATTACTGGCTTGTCTGCGTTTGGCGCTAGTGTCCATCCTTCCCGGCTGCTAGAGAATATCAACTTCAGTCATATTCACGCCGGAGGCATCTACTACAAGTTCCTTATCAATAATTCAAGAACCGAGGCAGAGATTACAGACGCAAAGCACACTGCCTTCCTCATGTACTTCTTCTGCAAGTTCTTCTACGGCACCGCCTCTGCGGGCATTGTTCAAGAACTACAGCCATTTGTTGCCCTGATGACCAGTGGTATTGTCTATGCATGAGCTCCTTACTTCCTCGGTGGACTCTATAGAGGAATCCAGGTCATGCTCGACCAAATTAAGGAGTACGACTAAGTGACCAAGATTCAAGGACCCATGTGGTTCCTCCAGTTGTGGGTCAACCTCTACTTCCCATTCTATCCTCAGGGCTCATTATTCTGCCATCCCCAACCAACAGGGTTCTGGGTCCTCAACTTTCAGCCACCCCCTGCCATCGGTTGTCTTCCACCTAGTTCATGAAGGCACTCCTATGGATGAACTCGGTTGAGATGACCTGGTGCCCAGTCTTGGAGAAGAGATATGGTCCCTCCTTAATCTTTGCTCCCCAGAGACCCCAATCCAGGATCACTCTCGCTGAACGCAATACTGTTCTTGATCACTGACTATCTGCCCTGGTGCCCAGAGACTTACCAGTGGGCTACCACGGCACCTCCCGATACAGCAGGGCTCTTGCGGAGTACTACTATCAAAAACTTTCCTGCAGACAGTTCGGACTTATGCAGCATGTGCCTCTGCCCTACAAGGCTCTGAATAGTTCTCGCTGCCGTGAGGGTCTAACGGACAGTGATGTGTGCAAGATGGTCGCCAACAACTACTACAAGATTACAGACAGTGTATGGACACACTACGAGGTCTGCCCTGGGGAAACTAGTGCCTTTTCCAATTGGTCAGCCCTACACAATTCCAACACCTTCTGTAGCGTTGGTTAGTACCAGTACAACCTCTTTTGCTGCCAAGAAGACACCTAAATTCACAGCCCCCAATTTGCGGTCATCCACTCGGTCTCAGCCAGCCACCGGTGAGTTTCATTTCGTTCACCATGTTTTTTACCCTCTTTTTATGCATGTCTTCCCATTCGTCTTTATTTTCTCTTATAGTCATAGTGTCCTCTGGCGGTCGTGATGTTGATGAGGATGAAGAGGACCCCATTACCTTCCGCAGGCCATCTTGACGAGCCTCAGTGGAGTCTTTTTCGCTGCCAACAGCCAAGAGGACTGTTGTGGTGGCAGAATAGACTCCTCGTCCTTCCAAGAAACCCAAGGTATGGTATTTCCCTTGCCTTCCTATCTTTCTGTTGGCCCTTCGCTCTTCTCACCCTCATTCTCGATCGTAGGTAGCCGACTCCGCTGCTTCAGATGAGCCCCTCATTTCGGCTCCAAACTCTCCCATACCAGTATGTTCTCCTCCAATTGCTCCTCCTCAACCAGATTCCAACCAGGTGACCGAGGTAGAGGTGGCTCAGTACTTTGCCTCTAAAGATTTGTCTGAGATAGTTCCCCCTTCGGCGGATGAACTAAGGAAGCTCGAGGAGAC
This sequence comes from Astragalus glycyphyllos, assembly GCA_963573325.1. NCBI lineage: Eukaryota > Viridiplantae > Streptophyta > Magnoliopsida > Fabales > Fabaceae > Astragalus > Astragalus glycyphyllos. The sequence continues at coordinate 19,958,406 of OY754310.1, forward strand.
CCTCCAGGGAGGTATAGTTACCGATCCTACCCAACTCACGGAGCTGGGGTCTTTGGCCTTCAGATTGGCATCTTCCAAGGACTTTTCGGAGCAACGAAAGAAAGCCCAGGAGCAAATAGCTTATTGGCTCCCAGAAGTCTCCCAACTCTACTCAACGGCCAAGGATGCCAAGATAATGCCCAACAAGCATTGGACCGCCACAACATCCTTCAAGTTGAGAAGAAGATGCATCTTACAGCATATAGTGAGAAAAAGACGGAGAGCGAACTAGCCCTCCCCAAAGAAGAGGTAACCAGGCATCGTATCGGAGAGATTGAGACTTCTCTAGCCGAGCTGCGTCAAGAATTGCAATCCCTGCGCCCTCAGCAAGAAGAGGCAGTGCGTAAACTCAACGTCATTTCCTGTTGCGTTAAAAACACACTTAGAGCAAGTGTACTCTCTCGCAGAAGTAGTATAAAAGATTATCGTGTCCACAGGGATTAATTAACAAGTACCAAACTACTTAAAATTATTTATTGTTTAGACGATCGAATAGTTGAGTTGTAATTAAAACAAAGAAATAAAAGTAAATAAATAACAATTAATAAAATGCAGATTTAATAAATGGAGAGAGGTCTAGGGTCGCGGTTTCACTTGCAAGCTTCGATTCCCCTACGTCTAATTCTAACTGAATTCCCTTATTTTATTTAATTACCAATCCCTTTACTAAAGCTATTAATCCGTTTGGTCATTCGCGATTAATATTCTTTTTCCTAAACTAACCCTTGTTTGGTCATGCAAGAACTTAAGTCTAAGAAAAGCATAAAGAACAAAAAGGTTGAATGATTGGAAGACTAAATTAAAGTTTGGTCATGCATTAATTATAGCCCCAATTATCCTATAGGTCCACCAACTAATTGCAGTACGGTGGCTGATCAACTAATTGATTATGAACATGAAAAGGGTAGCTAATCCTAATTATGTGATAAACACAATAGGACAATATTAATTGAAATAAAAACAGGAATTCAAACAAGAAATTAGAACATAAGGAGGTCTCTAATCATGCAAGATTCACCTATGACCCTAGAAGAGGATTTAGGTATCCATAGGTATCAAGAACAATAAAATAGAATAAAGGTTCATGAAATACAAAGATAAGAATAACCCGGTAATTAGAGAAATTCCTGGTCTAAGTTTTCAATCTCCTTTTTCTGCTCCAAAGCTCTCTCACAATGTCAGAAACGGTATCCAAAATCCTTCAATCTCTCTCTGTGCGTTGCCGAGTGTACTGTTTGATAATGTTGTGTACGGCTCCCTTTTTTATTGAGCAATTTCCGCCCCCCTTTAATACCATGCGCTGGATATTTATATTGGGTGCCTAGGTTTACATGCTTGATCTCCAAGTAATCACGTGAGTTGCCTTTTCTTTTCCCTCACGGCTTCCTTTCTTCCAACTCCCTCTGTGTGCTGCTTTTTATCCCCTGTTTTGTGCCTTATTACCTTCAAATGGCTTTGGGCTTGGATAATTGAGTTCATGGGCCAATTAATATCATGTGCTCCTCCTTCTTACTCATGTACGGATCCTTCCTTCAATTCAAGTAAGTTTGAGCCTTTTATTTATGAGTTGGATTGCATTATATGTGAAGCCCATTATATATATATATATATATATATATATATATATATATTAATCTCCAAGTTGCTCCAAATGATGTTTTCATTCTCTTTTTATAGTTTCTACCTCACTGCAAAATAAAGAGCAAAATAAGTAAATAATTTATATAATTAGTAGTAATTGCTCTAAAATGTGACTCAAAAATATCTCTAAAAATGCACTAAATTGGAGTTTATCATTTCCCAGGAGAAAAGCCGCTTGTACCTTCTAAGCACACCCTGGGGGGTTTTAATCTACGATCTAGAGCGTGGCCAGAGCGACATTCAAACTGCAGCCTCCTCATGGACCAGGTTGCATTCTCTTTTTGTAGGCCCTCCTGTCATCCCCTTAATAGTTGACCCCGCGACGGTAGCTGCTCCAGATTCAATTGTTCTTTCTTCTGTCAGCGTGCCGCCAAGCCAAGAGGTGCTTGAATTGGCAGAGGGGGAGACCTCCGTAACAAAAGAGTGAGGGATTTAAAGATTTTTCTCTGTTTCTCACTAGGCTGTCAGTATGTGGCGCACCACTTCGACACTTTTATTCTCTAATTACCAAGTCTCCTTTCCTTGCATACTTTCCCATAGAGTAGGATAATATGCTTTAAGATATTTGCTGTTAATTTTCGTTTCAAACTCTTCTCTATCTAAAGTGATCAAATGGTATACTCCACCATTAAATACTTCACTTACAATGTAGGGCTCATCCTAATTTGGGGTCCACTTGCCAAACTTGGGGCCTTTCCTCGCAAGAGGTAGAATAGTCTTCCAAACATGGTCACCTTCAACAAACCTTTTTGGCTTGACATGCTTGTTGAAGGCGCAGGCCGTTTTAGCCTTATTTATTTCTATCATGCTGAAGGAAGCCAGTCTGTCATCATCCACCGAGTCCAACTCCATCAGCAGGGCCTGTTGGTACTCATCAATACTTAGAGAGTGCGACCGAGCCACTCTTAATGATGACACACTAGTTTCAAGTGGTAGCACGACATCCTGACCATATACCAAATGAGAGGGAGTTGCCCCCATGGCGTAGACTTGGAATTCCTCATGGCCCATAGCACCTCATTGAGGGTTTCGTGCCACCGTCGAGGCTTATCCTTTATGTTTTTCTTGATCAGCTCGATGATGACTTTTTTGGTAGCTTCGGCCTTTCCATTAGCTTGGGTATAATAGGGAGACGAGTGTCTCATCCTAATGTCGTACTCTTCGGAAAAGGCCACCACTTGTTCCCCTGTGAACATTGTGCCTTGATCAGCTGTGATGGTCTCGGGGATACAAAATCAGTATATGATTTGATTCTCTATGAATTTGATCACCGCGGTCTGATTGACACTCCCCAAAGGCACGAATTCCACCCATTTAGTGAAGTAGTCGGTAGCTACAATGACAAAGTTATGGCCCTTTTGGAGCTCGGAGGGTATATCTTGTCGATCAAGTCCATGGCCCACCCCCTGAACAGTCAAGGTTTAACGATGGGTGGAGCTCATCCGCAAGCACTCTCTGGATCGGTCCGTGCAATTAGCAAACTTCACAACCTTTCAGAAACTGGAAAAAATCGGTCGTGAACGTCGGCCAATGGTACCCATGTCTATAGATGAGCCACTTCATGATGGGGCCTGACCCGTGGGAAACACTTATCCCCTCGTGTACTTGAGCCATTACCATATAAGCATCATTCCTCTTGAGGCACCGTAACAATACTCCGTTGGCGCTTCTCTTGTAAAGCTCATACCCTATCATGATGTATTTGAGGGCCCTTTGCTTGACCTTGAAGTCAATGTTAGTCGTTGGGTTACGGAGGTAGTCTATCAACACTCCGATCCAGGCGTCGGCGGGGTCTACCTCGGTTGGTACCACAACATCTTGCTGTAGCACCTCAACCACCACCTCCTTGTACCCCGAGGCTTGCTGGTCGAAGTCATTCGCCTCTTAGTTCTCGTTTCTACGGAGGCATATGATTACAACATCGGCAAACAACTTTAACAAGTTATGAGCTGAGGCCCGTAGCTGCTTTAGCTTCGCGTTGTAGAACTTGGACTCCCCAGTAATCTGTTAAATCACCAGTTGGGAGTCACCCTTTATCTCTATATATTGGGATTTCGTGGCGGCCAAGATATCAAGTCCCATAATCAAAGCTTCATACTCAACCTGATTGTTGGAAGCTTGATCTTCTATCCTGCACATGAACCTCCATGTCCTGCCGCAGGGGCTAGGGATCACCACACTAATGCCTGCCACTGTTTGAGTGTTTGAGCCATCAAACATAAGGACCCAAGGTTTCAACCCTAAGTAGTTGATGGACTTGTTTGGTGCATCATGCACACCCACACATGGATGTTGAGCCAAGAAATCAGCAGGCTCAACAGTTCCTTCTTTGTCCTAGGAGGTTTTTCCTCTAGGATGACTCGAGTTTTGCTCTTGTCTAACTCAATGCCTTGGTTGTGTACCAAAAAGCCCAGAAAGTTCCCTGCAGATACACCAAAAGCACATTTAGTGGGGTTCATTTTAAGATTGTGGAGTCTCATCTGTTTTAGAACTTGTTCAAGCTCAATGAGGTGGGCCTCAAAGCTCTACGATTTGACTACTACATCATCAATGTATACTTCCATGCTTTTACCAATAAGGTCATGGAAGATGGCACTCATTGCCCTTTGGTACGTGGCTTCTGCATTTTTGAGGCCGAATGGCATTACAAACCACTCATAGATGCCTAAAGCGTCGGGGAACCTAAAGGCAGTCTTATGGGTGTCAGCATTTACAATGTATATCTGGTTGTAGCCAAAATAGTCGTCCATAAAAATCAAGATGACATTGTTAGCCGCAACGTCGACCAGCATGTCGGTCAAAGACATAGCGTACTCATCCTTTGGAGTGGCCAAGTTCAAGTCTCTGTAATCAATACATACCTGCACCTGGTCATTCTTTTTAATAATGGGGACTATATTAGACAGCCATTCAACATACGTGGAAGCTCTTTTGAACCCTGCTTTCAGCAATCATTCTACCTCAACCTTGATTTAGAGCATTAGTTGGGGACTAAACCTCCTCGGTGGTTCCTTGTGGGGCTTGCAACTTTCCTTGATAGGAAACCTTTGTTCTACCAATGATCTATCGAGACCTGGCATCTCATGGTAATCGCATGGAAAGAAGTCGTGATAGTCTTTTACCAAAGCTACTATTTGATCCCATTGTTATGGCTGCAACTTGCCACTAACCTTGGTCATCCTTGGTTCATCTTCACTCCCTAAGTTAACCTCCACCAGAGCGTCTTGAGCTTCAAATGTGGGACCCATCTCTGGATGGTCTGCGAGGGGGTCGACCAATGTCCTGTCCTCGGGGCTATTTGAAGCTCTTTGACATGGATGCTCTGGGGGTTCATCTTCCTCATATGCTGCACCGAACATTGCCTCTTCACTACTGGATTCAATTTTGAATAGGTGCAGTCGATCCAACATGCTTTGTACATTTGATACTAATCATTACTCTTGGTGCTAGGAAGTGGGTCGGCCAACATTTTGAATTCAAAACCCTTCTTCGTCCAATCACATGACTCTGTACCTCCTTCCACATAATTCCATGCAATGGATATGGGGCACTAGTATGGGGAATAGAAAACAGTCTCGAACATCTTCACCTGGGCAGGGAACGAATTGGGATCAGCCTCCACTATCTCCACCTAATCACCTATCCATATCATTAATTTCTGATGTAGGGTTGATGGAACACATTCACTGGTGTGGATACAATCTCTCCCCAGAATTACAGCATAGGAGGGTTTTCCCTCAATGACAAAGAAAGCTGAAGGGGTTACCTTAAACGCAACTGTTACATCGACCACCAACACCCCTAAAGCAAGAGACGGGAGGGCCCATAAAAGTAGTCATGGTCATGGTTGTAGGGATGGGATCCTCAACGTTCTTACCCAACTTCTTCATCGTTGCCAACGACATGACATTCAATGCAACTTAACCGTCCACAAAGACCCGGTTAAACAGTTTTCCATTCAAGTGGGCTTCGATGTAGAGGGGCTTCAAGTGTCTGGTCATATCTGTCGTAGGTTTCTCGAACAACATGCCTTCTGTAACCGGTCCCTTGGGCTTTATTAAGGTAGCCCATTCGGCCTCCTCAGCAAAGACATCTACCTCGAAGGCTCTTTGATGGTCCTTATTTCCCCCCACCAAGATGTCTGTAGTGTAATTGGCTGACTCATCATAATTAGAATCTTTTGCAACGTCAACCACTGATACTAATTGAGGTTCTCGACCCCTATTGGCTCTCTTCCTATCTCTCATGTATGTATTGTTCAATTTGGATAGCCCTGGAGGCTAGGCCACTAAGGTCACTGCAAGCTTCTCCCACAAGGATTCCCTTTAATTGATGGTGCATTCTAGAGATAGGCATGGAAGTAAGTTGAGACTCTCGAAAAGGTATTGTGCATTTTCGGCCATCTTTCTGAATCTCTCAATGAAGTCTGTCATAGCCTGGTCGACCTTCTGCCATAAATTCATGATATCGGCTGCGGTGTCTTCGGGCTGTGTCCAATAGAATCTGTGATGGAAGCTCCTTTCCATGTCTGCCCAGGTTTGTATAGAATCAGGTGGGACTGAAGAGTACCATGAGAAAGCAGTCCCCATCAAAGACAAGGGAAAACCTGCAGCTTGTGATATTCATTTTGGTTCCTCTCTCCACATTGGGTTGTGAATCGGCCAATGTGCTCTGTTGTAGACTTGCCGTCATCCCCGGAAAACATAGCAAAGTCAGGTGTTTTAAATCCTCTGGGCAAAGGCACCAATTTATCTACCCACTCGGGGTAAGACTTCCTGTACCCTAGCTTGTCGAGCGATTTCAACTGCACAACGAAGAACTTTTTGATGGGGTCAACTATTAAGCTAGGGTCCAAGAGTTAGGGCCCCGATGGTCTTTCAGGTGGAGGCGTTGGTCGCCACATTGTATCTGGTGGACCCTGCGCCCCTGGATGCGGTGATGCCAGAGGTGGAACATTTGTCCCTGGTTGCTCAGGCATTACTTGGGCCTGGTTAACAAGACCAGTTTGTGGTACAGGTGCCTGATTGCCTCGGTGAGGTGGAAACTGGTTCCATGTTTGCTTAATCGGAGCACCATTCATTTGTGTCTGTAAATAAGAACCTGTTAGGTAGGTATCGAGTGCTCCGGAGTACGGCTGGCTGGGAAGCAGGTTTGTCGAGCTAGGTGGGCTCTGGACCCATGGCTGCTAACTTGGGCAATACCCGCCTATCCTACGAATCCCAGATTTCGGGGCGAAGGCTTGCCCCTTTGTCTAAGCCGGATATTTAGCCGCGGTAGACCATCCATAGGATTATCCTTGCGACAGATCCATCAAGCCTGCTGCCTCAGGTGGCCTTTTGGCCAATTGCACTTGTCACTATTGAAGAGAAGTTGTATTAGTGACATTCGCCTTAAACTGCCCCCAGTGTTGGTAGTAGAAAAATTACCAGGCTGAGGAATTACAGGGATAAGATTTACCTTTTTAGAGAATATCTGCCGAGGCCCAGCCACACTCCCACTCAGTGGACACTGTTCATCTTTCCCATTGGGTTATAAGAAGATGCCTACTGAGGTCCAATCGGGTTGGTGTACGGTAGGGTCTGATGCGTGCCTCCCAGAGAGTTAGGTCATCCTCCCTGTGACTGGCCGGGGAAACCAGGGTTCATTGTGCTACTAGCTTGCGTAGCACACCTCTATTCCATCTCCTTGGCTTATTGCACGTCATTGTGCACCATAGGTTTTACTATGTCAGCCAATTTTTGGGACATTTGGTACATTATGTCATGTATCCCCATATCGATTTGCTGCCAAATGAATCACCTGGTCGTAGGGGTAGTTCTTCGTGTTCTTGGTTTTGGGGGCAGTTCCTTTTCTAGACGTTGAAGGTGTCTCCATACTTAGGTTTCTTCCAGAGCGTAGGTGCATACGCCAACAATAATCTAGTCCAGGCGAATCAAACGTGATTGTTCGTTCACCCGCATCTGTCCCACTTTTAGAACCTAGCCGTGGGATTGGCCAGAGGTTTGGGCAATCTTTGATTCCGCTGTTCTTCAAGCAATTGCATCGAGGAGGGAACTCTGCTCCTCAACTGTGGATTTCCTAACTCTTCGAAAGAGGGTCAGGTTGGGTAGAAGGGACGCGAGGGTTGGATTACATACTGGCCTAATGAATGAAAATAAAGAAAAGTGCGATAAAGAAAGATAAAATGAGATAAAATAGATTTTGTATTGATTGATGTGTGTCTTTTGTACAAGTGTTTTTCTCTATATATATACATAGGCCCACGTCGGCCACTATGCGACACTACATTTACCTATCGTTAGATCAATCCCAGATCAACGCCTAATATCACTCCTAAGCCCTAAGAATTCGGAGCCATAACCCACGATCTCACTAGAAGGTTTAGTGGGATAAAACTTCCTCGCTCCACTCCTCAAGGCTTCTCTCCTTCGCTTGATCTTCAACTTCTCCCACGTTCCGTGCATGTGCTTCTTTTCCTTGCCTTCCAAGCAAGTCTTCCTTACTTCGGCCATATAGTTCCTCGGTTGACCCTTATCCTCGACCTGCAGCCAGCGAACCTAGGAAACCAAGCCATCATGGTCGTGGTACTCTACAGGTTGGGACTTGCTCTACGTCGTCCTCGTCCATTACCCCTCGAGCTTACCCCTCTCAGGGAATTCACACTGCAACTTGCCTTGAGCCTTTTGAGGTTGTTCTTCCAGCAAATATCCATTGAGAAGTGCCAAGTGGCTTGCCTCGGCGCCCTAGTCTTTTCTCAACTCTCCCTTTGAGCCCTCGGCCCACGACTTAATTATTTTTGGGTGTTAACATATAGTAACAAGGTAAATAACCTTGGTTGTCTCACAAGGACCTGTGAATTAAAGACTACAAGAATCAAGAACGAAAGTAACAAGTGATTTTTTAGGAAAATGGTTTGGTGTTTAACAAAGAAAATCAATTAAAGATAGACAATCAATCCATTGGTTTCAAGTGTGTTTCTTGGATTTATCATCGGTTCTAAAATAAAGATTCGTCCAAGGCTTGATAATTTTTGATTGATCATAAACTAACTAAACAAGTGTTAGTTAGTTAATACGAATTGACACCGTTTTAAAGCAAGCGTCAAAACAGTGGGTTCAATCAATCGTGATAGTGAACAAGCGCCAGTAACACAATTAACGTCATAACTGAATTCTATCAATCCTATAAACAAGCATCATAGTTTGAATAATGAAAGTTGCAAAACAGAATCATTATTAAATGATTAAGCAAAACTGAATCATAAAACGAATCACATAAGCAAATCACAGAGCTTGAGTAATTAAGCAAAACACAAACCAATTTGCCGCAAGAATTACGGAGACGAAATTGATAGAGAAAGAACTAAAACAATAAAAACGAAATAAACATTAAGCACCGAACCTCTAAATCCTTATAAGCAACACGCTTCACCAATAGATTGATCTAAGGCCTTAAGCTTCCATGGAGGTTAGGGCACCAAATCTTCAAAATTGTATAATAATGCGTAAAAGATCAAAGATGGATCTGATAAGTGTATTTAGTCTTAGAAAAAATGAACACCCTAAATCCCTAAACGGGTTCTATGATAAAAGCCCGTGAACAAACTAAAGCCCAAAATCTACTTTACACTGTACTGCTTAAGTATTTTGCAGTCTTGACCTTCAATACTTCAAAATTTGGTTTCGAGCCTAACAGAGAAAGTGTAGCTCTGTTTCATAGCTTTTTATTGCATGCTCGCACGCCTCAGTCGGGTAGCCAAAGCCTTCATAGTAGATAGGGATCAATATGAAATAAAAACAAGAATTAATTAAGAAATTACTATATTACTCAACTAAGACCCAAAATCTATAAACGCGCTAAGATTCAAATATTAGGTAAAAAGCACAATTAAAAACACCAAGTGAAAAGCTATAAAGTGTGCATAAAAATGCACTGATCACCATCTAAAAATGAAATTCTATTCAATCAAAGATGAAATCATCATAGTTGCTCCCGACCTTGAGGCTGCGAAGAAGTGTCATAATCTCTCTGTTAAATCAGAGCATAAATCTGAAAAGTTTGACAAGAAAAAATAACTTGAAGACGAATACAAGACATCCAAGGTCAATCTATCCAACCTCGACGCTTAGTATGACCCAGACATCTCTGAAGACGAGCAAGATGACAAGCTTGCGGGAGAGCTGAAGGACAAAATCAAATGCCCCGATCTTGACGAGCAAGACAATGAAGCTGGGCGCTGACCTCCTAAGGTCGCCTGCCACCCTCGCCATCAACCCCGGGTGAAATGGGTCACCCAAAAAAGACATCTCCAAAAAGAGGAGAAGGCCGAGGCCGCCATCAAAGTCGTCTCCGACCTCATATTAGCAGGTTTAATCAAAGAAGTCAAAGATACCACCCGACTCTCGAATGTCGTACTCGTTAGAAAGAGTAATGGTAAATGGCGAGTGTGTGTAGATTACAAGGACCTCAACAAATCCTGCCTGAAAGACGCGTTCCCGATCCTAAGTGTGGACAAATTGGTAGATAGCGCATTCAGATTTCCCCCCTGTCATTCCTTGATGCCTTTTCCGAGTGCAACCAGATACCCATGTATCCTCCACATCAGAGAAGACAGCTTTTATGACAGACAAAGACAATTACTGCTACCGAGTCATGCCGTTTGGATTAAAAAATGTCGGCGCTACCTACGAGCGCATGATGAACAAGGTCTTCTAGAAGCTGATAGGTCGAGTCATAGAAGTCTACTTAGATGACATGATTGTAAAAAGCAAAAATGATGAAGACAATCTCGCCAACTTGAGTGAAATCTTTGTTGAAATAAGAAGAAACAACCTCAAGTTCAATCCTGAAAAATGCACCTTTGAAATTCGAGCTGGGAAATTCCTTGGCTTTTTCCTAACAGAGTGGGGAATTGAGGCCAACCCAGACAAATACAGAGCCGTGATCGAGAGGCGACCTTCAACGTCGAAGAAAGAATTGCAGAAACTGACAGGGATGATCACCGTGTTGTCGAGGTTTGTCTCCAAATCTTTCAATGGACCCCTGACTGTGAGAAAGCTCTCGTCGAGCTCAAGACAATACTCATGGAGCCCCCTATCGTCACAAGATCGGTTGAAGGAGACACACTATGAAGTCACCAATGTCACAAGGAAGGGGGGTTGGAATTGTGACCCTTTTAAAATTCTCCTGAAATAAAAGAACTTTGCTTCACAAGTATTACTCAGACTCAAGAAAGTAAGTAATACGTGTTAGAGATTAGAAGTATAATAAAACAATCTTCTTCCTAAGAAAGGTAAAAAGAGAAGCGTGATGAAACAGTCTTCTCAACTATAGTGAAGTTGAGAAAGGTCTGTTAGTTCTTCCTTCGATGCTTCTCACAGTTTATATCAATGATTGTTTTAAGTAGCTTTAAGCTGTGAGTCCCAAATATGTTTTCAAATCGTTTTACCAAGAGTTTATGTTCAAGTTGTGAAGGTGAGAAGGTTTAATAAATAATGACTCTGTGTGGACCAGAGAAGGGTCATATAGGACTCTTCTCAGTTTTCATAAACCTTCTCCCTAAGGAGAGTTTTTCTACAATAAGTAATCTATAAAGACAGTAAATGACATAGTTATTTATAGTGGTTCACCCCACTCCAGGGCTACATCCACTCCTCACATCCAGTGAGAATTTCCACTATTTTTCCAAAATAGATTACACAGTTTACATCTTTCCAAAGATGAACTCTCTTGGTAGTTTTCTTTCACAGCTCTACCTACTGTATACTTCACTAATAAACCTGACCAGATCTATTAGACTACTTCCAACACTGAAGCACTCACTTCTCAAGTCCTACAACAGCTCATGCTACTTGAGAAGGTTCCCTTATTCAAGATTCTGTTTGGTTTATAGGGTTTTTGGGATTTCTAGAGCTTGGTTGATACATATGGAGTATTACAATAATAACTTCAACACAAGACTTAGTACATACTCAGAGAATGGATGAATCCCTTCTGTTTTAGGTTCAGCTGAGTATGGAAGAGAAAGAACAGGAATAGGTGAGAAGGTTGATAGCTCTGAATTTTGATTCAATCTCTTGAGGAGTAATGGCTTCCAAGGCTGCTGTTTTATAGAGTTAATATTGTGTATTAACTGTTGGATCAAGAATTGTAGCCGTTGGTTGATAAACTAGCCGTTTATAGCCGTTGGAAATACGCTCCTATGCAACATACAGCTGTATGTACTTTTCTGCAGAAACCAGGCTGTTCATTGCTGTCATAACCCTTCTCACAGTGACTCTTCTCACTGTGATCCTTCTCACATGATCTCTTTGTTGAAGATGATAAATCTTAAGTTGATTCTTTCTCATGTTGATGCTTCTTAGGATGATGATTCTTCTTACCATGACCCTTCTCAGGATCATGACTCTTTTCAACATGAATCTTCTCATCATGACCCTTCTCAGGATCATGATTCTTCTCAACTTAACTTTTTCTCAAGTGATGCTTCTCATCTTTACTGTCATGACTCTTCTTGCCTTGAGGTTTGTTGAACATCAAAACTTAATTAGGGATTTTGCCTCAACACACTCTACCTCTACTTGGCCGTGGCCGAGGAAACACTCAATGTTGTGTTAATCAGGGAAACCGAGCTCGGGCAGAGGCACATCTACTCCGTCATCAAAGTCTTGCAAGGACCAGAAATGAGTTATCAAAAGACTGAAAAGGTGGAGGAGCACAGATACTAGCTAATGACAGAGCACACAAAATAGCCTAAGACCTAATAACTTAGTCTAACTCTTCTCCCCCTTTTGTCACACATCAGAAAGGTGGAGGAGGAAGGAAATAGATTAGGTTGCTACTTGGATGGGGAAGACCCATCAGATGAGGATGAAGTAGCAGGCCTAGGAATATCTGGAAACTAGAGTATAAGACCAAATTCTGGGGGTAAGACATTAGGAGCGGGGTTGGTGTTTCCTTGTTGCATAATCCAATTTCTGAATTGCTCATCACGAGCAGCTTGAGCCCTTTGGGCTTGTTGCAGAATGGCTTGTCCTTGCAGCACATTCTTCAGCAATCCTTTCATTCTCTTCATCACCTTTTCCATCTTTGTCATCCTCTTTTCAACACTAGCAGAAGGACCAGCAGAAGTTTCATTGGAGATATCATCACCTTTCTCAGGTGCAGTGCCAGAAGGTTCTCCAAGTGCAGCTTTGAGAAAAGTGGAATCAAGAGAGCCACAGTGTGATGGTATATCAGATGGTAAGGTTTGGGGAATGAAAGGAGGGTATATTGGTTGAGGGGAGTCATTTTGAGGAGTCTGGTTAAGGTTCAGAAACTGGTTTAGGTTTGAAGAGGTGATGGTGTTGGAGGTTTTGAGGGGTGAGATGTTGTATTCAAGATTTATGGCTGCAATGAGGGACAAGAACACTTGTTTCTCCTTTGGTTGGGACTTTCCATACTGTTCTTGGACCCCTTGAATAGACTTTGGATAAGGGAGCCATCTTCCCAACTGATGTAGAATGACCAGAATCACTTTGATGATCAGAGACGGTTTTCTCTTCATCAGAAGTGCTTCTAGCAGTCTTCTCAGACTCATGAAAATGATCCTTCTCAGCCTCTTTAACCTTCTCCTGAACCTTCTCAGGGATATTTTCACCCTTCTCAGGACTGAGAGAAGGGTCATTTCTTCTCTTTGTCTTAGTTTCTCTTCTAAGAGTTTCAGCCATTTCTTCTTCTACAGATGTTGTATGAGAAACCTTCTGTTTCTTTTTCTTTCCATCATTCTGCTCTTCCTTAGCAGCAACATCTAGACCCATGAGTTTTAGATTCTTAGAGGTGAAGGGCTTTGATTCGATGGTTCCTTCTTTGACAGATATCTTGATTAAAAAGTGATTAAACACTTTTGTGAGGGCTTTTCCATAGGGGAGAGAGGTTTGGAGTTTGTCTGCCTTAATAGCATTTATCATATGATGCATGATAAGGTAAGGGAGACTAAGAGGCTTGTTTTCTACCAGATGGTATAGAATAATGCAATCTCTAGTGCTTACTTTCTCAAAGGAACCAGCCCTAGGAAGGAGAGTATGGGAACTGATGTGGTGAAGGATTCTCACTAAGGGTTTGAGGTTTGGTGCTGTGATGGGGAGAGAAGGGTCTTTGAGTAGAATAGTTTTGAGTTCTTGTGCAGAAATACCTAAGGAGTTATACCATTTCTTTTCATAAATTTGCACACCTTTATGAGGGATATTGAAGACCTGTCCTAGAGAGATTGGAGAGATGTTGAACTCCCTGCCACCAATCCAAGAAGTGATTTGAAGGGGCTCAAGTTGGTATTGAGCATTTGCATAGAACTCTCTGACTTTCTCTCTATAAACCAAATCATCTAGAGAGACAAACCTTTCCCATTTTTGTTGAGTAAGGAGAGGAGTGACATTCCATCCACTCTTCTCAATTTCTTCCAGGTTGTATACTATTCCAGAAACGATTGCCTTCTTGTTCCATTTGGACATGTCAGGCTGTTTTCTCTTCTTTGTTCCCTTAGATTGTTTGCTTGCAGTGGCTAGAGTCTCCATGACTTTCTTCCTAATTTTAGCATCTTCCCTTTCTATTTTCTTGTCTTTAGGAGCCTTCTTTGGAGGAGATTTTGGAGAAGAAGCACTCTTCTCAGGAGCTTGTGGTTGCTCTGTTCCCTGTTCAGAAGCAACATTCTCCTATTCCAGATTTATTGGTGCATCTGGATCAGTTCCAGTGGTGTTTTTAGCAGCGGTTCTCCATATTACTCTGGTTGATCTTCTTGGGTTTCCGCTCGGAGCATGTTTCATTTTGGCTGGTCTGGATTTTAGGGGTTTCGCGTCGCAAATAGATTGTGGAGGTCCAACAAGAACAAAGTTTGGGATTCTAAGAGAGGAATCGCGTGAGGAATCAGAGTAAGATGATATGGGTTCTGGATTCTTTGTTCTCACCATGAGAGAAAGAAGGAAGAATGAAGAGGGAGAGGTTACAACGGTTATGCGAATGAATGAAGAGAGAGAGATGGCATGATTTTAATAACTTGGAATCAGTTATTACCTAACGGTTACAACATCATTGACTGATGTGTGTAACTGTTGAAGGGACTTAAGTGACAAGATTGATCGGGAGAGAGATGAGAGGAGTCGTTGAACGGCTTGGGACCTATTTCAAAAAAAAACCTAAGACATAAACCATAAAAGGAAAAACAACAATTAAAGCATTATCAACATTGAAACAAACACTAAAACAGACAGAAAATAAACAAACATAAAATCTTTTTGATGTTTTTAAAGGCCATATGATACTGATGACCCTTCTCAGGTTTGAGAAGGTTGGGTAATGACCCTTCTCAGTCTTGAGAAGGTTGGTGGTCATAACCCTTCTCATCAGAGGGGATTTCAATGATATGCAACATGCTTTTAATATAACTAAAGTTCTCTTCTAACAGAGGTTTAGTGAAGATATCAGCTAATTGATGCTTAGTATCCACAAAAACAAGTTCAATATCTTTCTTTTGCACATGATCTCTAATAAAATGATGTTTAATATCAATGTGCTTTGATCTAGAATGTTGAATGGGATTTTTAGACAAATTAATGGCACTGGTATTATCACAGAAGATAGGAATACCTGAGAAGCTTAGAGAGTAGTCCTCAAGTTGGTTTTTGATCCAAAGAATTTGAGAACAACATCCTGCTGCAGAGACATATTCTGCTTCTGTGGTAGACAAGGCAATTGTGTTTGTCTTTCTGCATGACCATGAGATGAGTGATTCTCCAAGTAGTTGGCAAGAACCACTTGTGCTTTTTCTTTCAATTTTGTCTCCAGCATAGTCAGCATCACAGTACCCAATTAGGTCAAAATGGGTTCTTTTCTTGTACCACAAGCCAAGGTTAGGTGTACCAACAAGATATCTAAAAATTCTTTTAACAGCACAAAGATGAGATTCTTTTGGAGCAGATTGAAATCTAGCACACAACCCTACTGAGAAGACTATATCTGGTCTACTTGCAGTGAGATACAATAGGGACCCTATCATACCTCTATATTCCTTCTCAGATGCAGATTTACCTTTCTCATCCTTCTCAATGTTTGCAGAAGGGTGCATGGGAGTTACCATTGCTTTTGCATCACTCATTTTGTATTTCTTAAGAAGATCTTTTATATATTTTTCTTGAGAGATGAAAATACCCTTCTTAAGTTGTTTGATTTGCAAACCAAGAAAGTATCTTAGTTCACCCATTAGGCTCATTTCAAACTCACTCATCATAAGTTTTCCAAAGTCACTGCATAGCTTTTCATTTGTTGCTCCAAAGATGATGTCATCAACATAAATTTGAACTATTAATAATTCATCTTTAATTGATTTTCTAAAGAGAGTGACATCAATTTTTCCTCTTGAAAAACCATTTTTGAGAAGAAAGGTACTCAGTCTTTCATACCAAGCTCTAGGAGCTTGTTTGAGACCATAGAGTGCCTTGGTTAGTTTGAAAACATGGTTTGGATGCTTCTCATCAATAAAACCAGGAGGTTGGTGTACATACACTTCCTCATTTAGAAAGCCATTTAGAAAAGCACTTTTAACATCCATTTGGAAGAGTTTGAAATCTTTGTGAGCAGCATAAGCAAGAAGGATTCTAATAGCTTCTAGTCTAGCAACAGGAGCAAAAGTTTCATCATAATCAATACCTTCCTGTTGATTGTAACCTTGAGCAACTAACCTTGCTTTGTTTCTGATCACCTTACCATCTTCATCCATTTTGTTTCTGAACACCCACTTAGTACCAATAACAGATTGATGTGAAGGAGAGGGTACTAGGTTCCATACCTCATTCTTCTCAAATTGTGCAAGCTCTTCTTGCATTGCTTCTACCCAAGATTCATCTATAATTGCTTCATTTATATTCTTGGGCTCTATTTGGGATATGAGAGCACTCTGAGAAGCTTCTCTTCTGAAAGAACTTCTAGTTATGACTGGTTTAGAGGTTTCTCCAATTATTTGCTCTTGAGGATGGTGAGTAACAAGCCTCCAACTTCTAGGGAGATCAGAAGCTTGAGTGTACATTTTGATTATTCAAGGGTTGAGAAGGGTCAATTGTTGGATCTGTTTCAGCTTTCTCATTTATTTCAGCATCCTTCTCACCTGTCTTATCTGCATCAGTCTCATCTTCTTCATTAACTATTAGTTTCCATAAACATCACATGCATGCTTTCTTCAACATCTTTTGTTTTAAGATTGAATACCCTATATGCTTTTGATGTGAGAGAATATCCTAAGAATAATGCAGGATCAGATTTTGCATCAAATTTTCCTAAATTATCCTTATTGTTCAACACATAGCAATCACAACCAAACACATGGAAATAAGAGATAATTGGCTTCTTTCCTTTCCAAAGTTCATATGGGGTTTTATTCAAAAAATTTCTAACTGTAGCTCTGTTCAAAATATAGCAAGCAATGTTAACTGCTTCTGCCCAAAAGTATTTTTCAATTTTTGAATCATTGAGCAATGTTCTAGCCATCTCTTGCAATGTTCTATTTTTTCTTTCAACTACACCATTTTGTTGAGGAGTTCTTGGGCAAGAGAAGTTGTGAGACACACCATTCTCTTCAAGAAAGGTTTTAAATAAAGCATTTTCAAATTCTCCTCCATGGTCACTCCTGATTGCAATGATGTTAGACCTTTTCTCATTTTGAACTTTCTTAAAAGATGTTTTAAAATTTTCAAAAGCGTCATCTTTGTTTTTGAGAAAGATCACCCATGTGAACCTAGAATAGTCATCAACAATAACAAAGCCATATCTTTTTCCACTTAGACTAGCATGTTTGGTTGGACCAAAAAGATCCATATGCAGAAGTTCCAAAGGTTTTTGAGTAGAAATCATGTTGGTAGGTTTAAAGGATGATTTAACATGCTTTCCTTGGATGCATGCTTCACATGATTTATCCTTCTCATATTTGATCTTTGGAAGACCTCTGACTAAGTCAAGTTTGGATAATTTTGAAAGAGTTTTCATGCTAATATGACCAAATCTCCTATGCCACATCCACTTGTCATCTTCCTTAGAAATTAGACACATATGATCAGGAAGATCATCAAGACATAAACTATACAGATTATTTGTTCTATGACCAGTGAAAATAATTTTTCCAGACTCTAAACTTTTTATTTTCCATACATCAGACTTGAATGTCACTTCATGTCCAGAATCACATAACTGACTTATGCTAAGTAAGTTATGTTTGAGTCCTTTCACAAATTGAACATTTTGAATCTGAGCAGAGTTTATTTTACCTACTGTACCTATTCCTTTGATGTAGCCTTTGTCATTATTTCCAAACATGACAAGTCCTCCATCAAAGCTCTCCATGGAGAGAAATTTATCCTTCTCCCCTGTCATGTGCCTTGAGCACCCACTGTCTAGGAACCACAGCTTTCTTCTTGATGCTATGAGGCATGCCTGGATTTTGTTTTTGACAATGATTTAGGTACCCATTTTTCTTTGGGTCCTTGAGGGTCAGTGTTTTCAAATATAGGTTCTTTATGTTTAGTGCTACAGACAGAAGCATTATGTCCAAACTGTTTACATTTGGTGCATGAAGTTCTAGTTCTTCTCCTACCTTTCTTAGCTATCATATCTTCCTCAATAGGAGTTAAAATCACTTGAGAAGCTTCAAGACTCTTTGCACATATCACAAGTTCATTTGTCAACTTACTTACTTGTTTCCTAAGCATTGTATTCTCATTTTCAAGTTTTATGCTAGAAACAGTTTGTTTTTCAGACATTTTGACTGTAAGAAGCTTGAATTGTTCAGACAATTTGAAGTGAGATATTTGTAAGGTATGAATGGTTGTTCCCATTCTTTCATTTTGTATTCTTAATTCCTCATTTTCACTTTTAACCTTACTCAACTGTTCTTTGAAAAACATGCATTTTCTAGATAGAATATCAGAGTCATGCAACAAACTATCAAAGGAAGATTCAATTTCTTTGCATGTTTCACATTTAAGGAGTTTAGAAGTTTGTACCTCATCTTGTTCTATTCCTGCCATGAGACAAAGATTTGCTGATTCTTCTTCATGCTCACTTGATGACCCTTCTGAGTCATCCCAAGTAGCCATTAGTGCCTTTTTCTGAGATATGAACCTTTTTGGACTCTTCTTGAGTAAAGGGCAATCTTGTTTCATGTGGCCAGGCTTCTTGCATTCAAAGCAGGTGAATTTTGACTTGTCTCCTTTGAATGGTTCTCTTCTGAATTGATTCTTTCCTCTTCTTTTGTTGTTCAGCCATCTGTTGATTCTTTTTGATATTAATGCAAGCTCTTCTCCTTCAGTATCCTCCTCACTTTCTTGCTCTTCATCATCTTGGGAAGATTTGAGTGCAGCTGCTTTTCCTTTGTGAGAAGGATTGCATTCTTCTTTGTGAGATGCTTTGAGAGCCACTATCTTTCTCTTTGGGTGCAGTTCTTCCATAAGCTCTTGTTCATGGATTTTGAGAGAGCCCAATAGGTGATCAATGTCTAGTTCAGACAGAGTTTTGGCTTCTTCTATAGCAGTCTTCTTTGGTCTCCACGACTTTGGAAGGCATTTCAACAGTTTGCTAACCTTCTCAGCATTTGAGTAAGTTTTCCCAAGTGCACTCAATCCATTGATGATAGTAGTGAATCTACCAAACATTTCATCAATTGTTTCTTCTTCTGTTAGTTTGAACATTTCAAATTCATGAATGAGCATCCCTTTCTTAGCTTCCTTTATTTGATCTGTTCCTTCATGAGCAGTTTGTAGAGTATCCCATATTTCTTTAGCAGTTTCTTTTCCCACAATCTTGTCATATTCTGCTCTTCCCAAAGCACAAGTTAGGTAGTACTTAGCTTTGGAATTTTGCAGCACTTTATGCTTTTCTTCTGGAGTCCACTCAGTTTTGGGCTTTGGAAAATGTGTATCTCCCACTGTAGGGATGTATGGACCATTTTCAACTATATCCCAAATATCAGTGTCTTGAGATTCAAGAAACAACTTCATTTGGTTTTTCAAATAGTAATAGTGTTCTCCATTAAACCCTGGTGGTCTGTTAGATGAAGCACCTTCTGGTAAGAAGGTTACAGAATTTGGTTTGGCCATGACTTCCTCCAAGATCTTTTCCTCTCACACTGTTAAGTGTGCTAAACCCCAGAGGCTTAGCTCTGATACCAACTGAAGTCACCAATGTCACAAGGAAGGGGGGTTGGAATTGTGACCCTTTTTAAATTCTCCTGAAATAAAAGAACTTTGCTTCACAAGTATTACTCAGACTCAAGAAAGTAAGTAATACGTGTTAGAGATTAGAAGTAATAAAACAATCTTCTTCCTAAGAAAGGTAAAAAGAGAAGCGTGATGAAATAGTCTTCTCAACTATAGTGAAGTTGAGAAGGGTCTGTTAGTTCTTCCTTCGATGCTTCTCACAGTTTATATCAATGATTGTTTTAAGTAGCTTTAAGCTGTGAGTCCCAAATATGTTTTCAAATCGTTTTACCAAGAGTTTATGTTCAAGTTGTGAAGGTGAGAAGGTTTAATAAATAATGACTCTGTGTGGACCAGAGAAGGGTCATATAGGACTCTTCTCAGTTTTCATAAACCTTCTCCCTAAGGAGAGTTTTTCTACAATAAGTAATCTATAAAGACAGTAAATGACACAGTGATTTATAGTGGTTCACCCCACTCCAGGGCTACATCCACTACTCACATCCAGTGAGAATTTCCACTATTTTTCCAAAATAGATTACACAGTTTACATCTCTCCAAAGATGAACTCTCTTGGTAGTTTTCTTTCACAGCTCTACCTACTGTATACTTCACTAATAAACCTGACCAGATCTATTAGACTGCTTCCAACACTGAAGCACCCACTTCTCAAGTCCTACAACAGCTTATGCTACTTGAGAAGGTTCCCTTATTCAAGATTCTGTTTGGTTTATAGGGTTTTTAGGATTTCTAGAGCTTGGTTGATACATATGGAGTATTACAATAATAACTTCAACACAAGACTTAGTACATACTCAGAGAATGGATGAATCCCTTCTGTTTTAGGTTCAGCTGAGTGTGGAAGAGAAAGAACTGGAATAGGTGAGAAGGTTGATAGCTCTGAATTTTGATTCAATCTCTTGAGGAGTAATGGCGTCCAAGGCTGTTGTTTTATAGAGTTAATATTGTGTATTAACTGTTGGATCAAGAATTGTAGCCGTTGGTTGATAAACTAGCCGTTTATAGCCGTTGAAAATACGCTCCTCTGCAACATACAGCTGTATGTACTTTTCTGCAGAAACCAGGCTGTTCATTGCTGTCATGACCCTTCTCGTAGTGACTCTTCTCACTGTGATCCTTCTCACATGATCTCTTTGTTGAAGATGATAAATCTTAAGTTGATTCTTTCTCATGTTGATGCTTCTTAGGATGATGATTCTTCTTACCATGACCCTTCTCAGGATCATGACTCTTTTCAACATGAATCTTCTCATCATGACCTTTCTCAGGATCATGACTCTTCTCAACTTAACTTTTTCTCAAGTGATGCTTCTCATCTTTACTGTCATGACTCTTCTTGCCTTGATCCTTCTTATTCAACCTTCTTATATTGCCACAATGCATGATGAAACTTCACAAACAGATTCTTCTCAAGATTACACTCTGGTTCTTGATTTTAATCTATGTTTTGGGAAGTCTCCTTTCTCCATAACTGTGTGGGCAATAGTCTTCCTAGTCTTCTCTTTGATTGATGCTTCTCATAAGCAAATATCATGTTGAGATTACTTTGAAATATCTGTCCTTATGAAACACTCAACAAGAAGCATTAGTAATATATGAAATCAGAAATCTTAAGCTTCTCACTTTTGAGGTTTGTTGAACATCAAAACTTAATTAGGGATTTTGCCTCAACACACTCTACCTCTACTGGGCCGTGGCCGAGGAAACACTCAATGTTGTGTTAATCAGGGAAACCGAGCTCGGGCAGAGGCACATCTACTCCGTCATCAAAGTCTTGCATGGACCAGAAAAGAGTTATCAAAAGACTGAAAAGGTGGCCTTAGCATTAGTCATGGCAGCAAGATGGTTGAGACCTTATTTCGTCGCCCAACAAGTGGTCGTCAAAACCGACCAGTCCATCAGCTAGATCTTGCACAGGCCAGACCTTGCCGGTTAGATGATAAAGTGGGCAGTAGAATTGTCCGATTTCGACATTGAGAATGGAAGCAAAGTCAACCCTCAAAGCTCAGGTATTGGCCAACTTCATCACTGAAATGACTCTGCCACTTCTCGCGGATGAAGCGTTCACTTGGAAACTTCATGTTGATGGCTCTTCTAACAGCAAAGGAACTGGTGTCAGGCTCATTCTTTAGAATTGTCTCTCAGTTTTTCATTTCAAAGCTCCCACAATCAGGCCGAGTATGAAGCGTGTGTAGCCGGGATCTTGCTGGCCCGGGACTTTAATGCGAAAAGAATTGAGCTCAACATCGACTCTCTTTTAGCTGTTTCTCAAATTAAGGAAGACTTCACTACAAAAGATGTAATCCTAGAGAAGTACCTGGCTCGAGTAAGAGAACTGTTAGAACTCTTTATGTTGGAATAAGAATCTCTTTCTAGGTTTTGATGGTACAAACTACGTAAGATTTAGGTTTTCTAATGAAGTGTGATCTAACATATTTTCTAAGTGCTAAGAACGGGTTTCCTAACATAGCAAATTAAGGCCCTACTTTGGGTTAACAAGTTGGTAAAATATAAGGGTAGAAAAGCCTTGAGAAGGTTAAATTATGAGAAGCTTAAAATAAGTCAACAGAAGGTTTGACCAAATTAACAGAAGGTTGAGCAAAAGTCAACAGAAGGTTTGACTAGAAGTCAAAAGAAGGTTGACCACACAAACACCTTAGAAGCAAAAGTTCATACTTGAGAAGGTTAATATGAAAGAAGATTGAAGCTTGAGAAGGTTACTGGAAACCGTAACCAATTTGAGACAAACACATTAACTCCTCTTGAATGTTATTCAGTTGCATTAAATGGAGAATCCTAGCAATAAATCTGCTGGAATGTCTCAAGCATTAAAGAGGGAATGCATGATTATTCCCTTGGTGCATTTAAAGTGTTTGTTCCATATTAGGAAGCTTGAGAAGCTTCGTGTAAAGCTGGACCTGGCTGGCCAACATTGTGAGATCAAGTCATAGCTGCTTAGTAGGATCAGAGGAGAGTACATAGCCAACTCAAGAAAGTTCAGATGTGCAGATAAAGCAAAAAGCAACGCTTGAGAAGGTTCATAAGCTGTGAACTTTCGTACCTTACATCACATCACTCCTATGGGCCAATGGTTACTCCAAACGGCTCTCTTCACGTTTCTAACGACTATATTCGACCTCCATGGCTATTTAAAGGTTCTATTCTGAAGTTTCAAAGCATGAGAGTTTATTGCAACCTGCACAAGTTCAAGTTTTTCAAAGCAATCAACCTTCTCATCCCACACTCAAAGCTTCTATAAGTTCAGATCTGGGATATCTTTCTTGAGTGTGTGTTAGCTTGTTTAGTATCATTGTTTTACAGTGTATCTATCTTTATATCAAGCTCTTAAACATCCCAAAACCCTAAAACCATTGTTGTAAATTGTGTGTTGTGAACATTCCATCAAACTACCGAGATTGTGAGGTGAGTGTTGGTGTGAACTGTAAAGAGATACCTTTCGGAAACTAGGAGAGAGTTTCTTAGTAGGTAAATACAGCTTGGTGAAGATGTGCAAGAGTGTACTTGTCTTTTGTGTGGTGATCAAAAGAAAGTGGTTGTTGTAAGTCTTTTGTGGTTGAGCAAAAGCAAGTGTAATAGTTATTTGGAGAATAGTGGAAATACTCACTTGGAAGTGAGAAGAGGACATAGCCTAAATTAGGTGAACCTCTATAACTCCTCTATGTTCTTTAAACTGCTTTCCATAACTATTGTTTAAACTGGTTTGCACTTAAGATTGTTTTCAAACCAAGAGAAGGTTAATTTCATCAACATTCTCATATTAGTTTTTGAACTAATACTTGATCTTCCAACCTACTCATCTTTGTTTAAAAACTACTTCTGTTGCATAGTATATATTTATCTTACAATCATTATTAGTCTTCATCTTTTAAAGGTTTATACGTGCATGTTGTTTTTACAACTAACCTTAACCTTCTCATCTCCAAGTTAAACTTGAGAACAAATTGTTGAGAAGGTTCCAGGTTTCAGAAATTTAAAAAGGGTACACAATTCAAACCCCCCCTTTCTTGTGTAACTTAGTCACTTCAGTTTGCTCAAGCTGAGGCCAGACACGTACCTCGGACTGAAAATGCTAGAGCCGACGTTCTAGCCAAGCTTGCAAGCACCAAGCCAACTGGAAATCACCAGAGTCTGATCCAGGAAACATTGACGCAGCCCACTATAACTCTGACATCGAGCTAAGCATCAACCAATTGTGTCATCGATCCAGACAGTAGTTGGATCTCTCCGATAAAGAATTATATCGAACTCAGCCACGAACTGACCGACCCCAAAGAAGCCTCTCTCATCAGAAGACGCACTACATTGTACTCAGTCGTCAAAAGAACCCTCTTCTGTCGGGGGTTCTCGGTTCCCCTACTTAAATGTGTGTAAAAAGATGAGGCCGACTATGTCTTGCCCGAAATACGTGAAGGAATATGTGCGCAACACTTGGGTTTAAAACCTCTAGCCAAGAAAGTGCTCAGGGAAGGCTATTACTGGCCCAGAATGTCCA
This sequence comes from Astragalus glycyphyllos, assembly GCA_963573325.1. NCBI lineage: Eukaryota > Viridiplantae > Streptophyta > Magnoliopsida > Fabales > Fabaceae > Astragalus > Astragalus glycyphyllos. The sequence goes on from OY754310.1 coordinate 19,982,832, forward strand.
ACGATGCCTCCGACTTAGTAAAAAAATGTGACAAATGTCAGCATCATGTCAACGTCCACATTGTTTCTCCGACCGACCTCGTCTCAATGTCGGCCGGATGGCCCTTCTCTTGGTGGGGTATTTATCTCTTAGGCCCGTTCCTCTTGGCTCTAGGACAAGTCAAATACCTAATCGTAGTAGTAGAATATTTCACTAAATGGATCAGGGTCGAGCCAATGGCCATCATCACGCAAAGGCGTGCATAAAGTTCTTCAAAAATAATATTATGGCCAGATTCAGAATTCCCGAGGTCGTAGTCACCGACAATGGAACACAGTTTGCTAATAAGGGATTCAGAAAACTCATGGTCGACCTCAAGATTAGGCACCACTTTACCTCGGTCGAGCACCCTAAAACTAATGGGCATGCTGAGGCAGCAAACAGAGTAATCTTATAGAGTGTAAAGAGGAGATTGGACGAGTCCGAGGGCACTTGGGTCGAAGAACTCCCCTACGTCTTCTGAGCATATCAGACCACTCCAAATTCGACCATAAGAGAAATACCTTTCCGACTAACGTATGGCACCGAGGTTGTCATCCCGGTTGAAATCGGGGAGCTCACTTGGAGGACCCTACACCCTCTCAATAAGGAAGAAAATGCTCAAGCAATCTGCCAAGAACTCGAACTGGTCTAGGAGGTCCGAGACCAAGCTTCCCTCGTTGAAGTCATAGTTAAACAAAGGATTGCATAGTGATACAATACCTAGGTTATCTCCTACACTTTTAAGATCGGGTACCTCATTCTACGACGAGCCGACGTCATAGGGAAGAAATTTAGACAGGGCAAGTTGGCCCCGAACTAGAAAAGGTTGGTATAGAGTGACTGCCAAAATTGGGAAAGGAGCTTACTACCTGGAAACTCTTGAAAAAGGATCACTTCCTAGAACCTGGAATGCTACAAAGCTGTGACACTACTACAGATGAAAGTTGTAAATGCAATATTTGGTGACATGTATTCAAATTGTACCTCCGAGTCTGTTTCAATAAAATGACTTCTTTTCAAAAATGTATAGCTGCTTGTCAAAGAACACTGGTTGAGATCAAGGATGAACCCTTACATTCGACCTTGTGTGAGCTTCTGGACTCCACGTTCGCTTCAAGCTCTACACTTGGTGAACTCGACAGAATAGAGTCTCACCCGATCCCGCGGCCTCAGACAGACTCTCTTTTACAAGGTCGGGCCTAGTGTGATCCACTGACCTCTTCGACAAGGTTGAGACTAGTGTGGCTCATTGACCTCTATCACGAAATCAGGCCTATAGTAGCCAACTTACCTTTTCGACGAGGTAGAACCTCTCCAACGTAGTCGGACTCAAATTTTGGTTCGAGGATACAAAAATCGACACCGAGTCAGTTAGCTCTCCATCGACTATACATACAAAAGAAAGTAAATTGAATGACGTTGAAAGCATAACGTTTAATGGGCTCAACAAACATCAAAATAAAACTGGAAACAGACGGTGCCTCAAGTAAATTTTACTAACCAAGGTGACCTCGGATGCAACCGACGCCACCAAACAAAAGTACAAGAAAAGGAAAATTACAAATTAGAAGCAGGGGGCATAAATGATTTCGGGATCCCTAGGCTCAGTGCCAGACTTTCGGGGCTTAACGATCTTTCCCTCACCCACGACATGTAGAGGATGCAAGAGAGAGAGATCGAGCCCGGGGTGCAACACTTTAACCTGAGCCAGTGCTTTCTTAAAACTTGACACGACCATGCCCGCTGCATCCTTTGTAGACTGCTATTTAAAGAGAAGAGGCTCATTCTAATCTTCCTCGCTCTTTTTCAGCTTCTCCTCAGTTGACGCTAGCTTGTCTTTATAGCTCGTGACTTGGTTCTTCAACCCATTGCTCCGAGTTCCGATCTCCTAAAAACTGTCTCTTCAGATCAGGCACCTCCCCATCAAGTTCTGCTTTCTTGTTAGCCTTAACCAAGTCTTTCTAGAGCTTCTCCACGCTCGACTCGACCGTGACGAGCATATCCAATCGAGCCTGAACGGTATCCCTCTCCAGCCTAAACTTCTCGGCCTCATCTCAAGCCGCTGAAAGATATTCCAAAGCAAATGTTAGTTTTTCGGTCTTATCCCACAATTCCTGGTTGAGCAATAAGTTCTCGGTCTCGAATTGGTTACCTTGTTCCCTGGAGGAAACCTCAACATTCCACCTAATGAACAACTCTTCACCGAGTTTGTTGACCTTGGCACAGGCTTCCAAATCTTCAAGGGAAAGCTCGGTGGTTGTGACCATAGACTTGCTCACCTTCAACATCTTGACACTAGAAGTTGAGCTCGGAGGAGGGAGCTTGTGATGTGTCTTAGTCAAACCCTTCAGATTGGGATCAGAGTCTTCCTTCTGGTTCACGGGGGAGTAGCTTCACTAACCACAGCACCGGCAATGGTGGAGGTGAGAGTCGGAACCAAAGACGAGCCAGCCCCGCCATCGTTAGTAGCCCCAAGGCTCATCGGGTCATCATCCTCCTAGAGGCCGACCGCGCTCAAGTGTAGTCAGCTAAACTCAGAGAGCCAGTCATCTTATCTGAAAAATGTAAAACAGACTTAGGGGAATAAGCAAGATACAAGATATGAGAAGTAACTTTATACACTCTACCAAGGGCGGCTCGAAGGGCCTTAGGCGACTCGGCCTCAGCAGTCAAGAACTTCCTGTAGTCGGTCTTCTTAATCTTAAGGGTGAACTTATCCACCCAACGGACCAACAAATTGAAGGTCCGAACGTCTTCCCCAGTAAGCACTGAAGTCAGGTAAGCTTAGTTAGCAGCCTCCCACTTGAAGTGCGCTTCAGGCCAAGATAGGGGAAATAGAGGCTTCACAACCTTCCCCTCCTCGTCCAACTCGTCGACTTCCTTTCTGGCGACCTCGTTCACTAGCTTCACATAAAATAACTTGTACTTGAAATACTTGACAGAGTCCGTAACCGAACTAAACAGACTCCAGTTCCGATTGCAGTGGATGCCGATGTGGTCTTGCCTCTCCCTGCCGGACCCAATCTCCGCATGCCCGCTGCATCCTGAGATCACTATCTCGATCGTTCGGATGAATCCCCAAGCATTGGGAGTAAGTTACGACGGTACGACCTTCAAATATCGGAGAACCTATTATTGAAAGGCGTCAAACGGAATCAGCCTCATCATTTTCTCAAAAAACGCTAAATAGACGAAGAACCTCAGCCCAGAGGTTCTCTTGCACAAAACATCAGACTCGGAAATAGGCTCGAATCTCCCCTTCGCCGCCAAGCCACCTTTCGTATTTCCTAAAATCTTTCAGATCACCGCGACCGTGCTAGTACACTAAACCTTTATCACGAACATCCTTGGAAACCCATTGGTAAGGATCCTCAGCATCGACCGCATTCACCTGAAACAGTGCCAACCAACGCTGCCAATTCACCTGCTGCAGCAGCTGATGCTGCTAACAGTGATGAAGGAGCTTCTGTTACACCATCAAAGAAGCAAAGAGCAAAGAGAATGGCAAGAAAGAGGAAGCTCGATGAAGTACCAGAGGAAGAAGAACCTGATGCCACTATTGCTGCTGTGGTGAAGGGCATTGCTGATGCTACAGCTTCTGATGCTGCAGCAATGGAAGAGCAGTAGAGAGCAGAAGAGCAGAGAAGAGTTGAGGCTGAGCGAATTGCAAGAGAAGCTCTTGAGCTTGTGGCCGCATCAGTATTTGCCTAAAAGAAGGCAGGTGTTTCTGATGTTGGTGGTGTTGTTGCAGATACACCACCAGTGCTGCAGCAATCTGATGCTGCAACAACAGAAACTTCTGATGCTGTTATAAGTCCAAGAGCCAAAAGACAGAAGCCTTACACTCCAACGACCAGAAGAGGAGGAGCCACAAGACAAAGCCCAAGGGCAAAACCAGGGGCCTCTGCACCTTAATCTTTTTGTTTATTTCTTTTTAAAATTCTGTTTTTAATGCTTTCTTTGAATAAACCTGTTGAGTGTTTTTGTTTTGTGATGGCACTCAACAGTTGTGTTAGTTGTTTGTTTTACTTCTGTTTTGCTTTGAATAGGCCTCCCCTTTAGTATGCATGAGCAATGAGGACACTGCAAGGTCTTAAGTAGGGGCCAGGACCTATGGTCTATGTATTGTATTAGCATGAGTGCTAGTTAGTTGAATGAAATTTTAAATTCTAGAAGTTAAGTTGAGCAAAACTTAGTGATGAAATGGTGAGAATTGAGTGATTAGTGCCCCTGTTTGTGAGTGAACTTTATTGCTCCTATTCCCACACTTTTTGCATGAAACTCAGGAAGGACTTAGTGAATTAGAAATGATTTGAAGCTAAGCTAGTTGTTGGTTGACCTAGGGAATTGCCAAATTTTCACTAAAAACTTAGGGTAGCATAAGAAACTAAGTTTGGGGGTTCTTTGAGCTATATTAAGGCAAAGCATGAAGGAATGGAATTAGGTCAAGTGCACATAGTTTAGGAAGTAATCAGAGTTAGTGTATAGTGTAAGGAGCTATGTTATAAAGCACTAATGTTTGTAAATATTTGTAATTGTTGTCATTGCCCAAGCATACATAAAAAAAAGAGAGAGAAAAGCAAAAGGCTATGAAAAAGAAATTCAAAGAATAAGGGCAATGATGAGGACATGAAGCACCAAGATGCCATTCAAAGCTTAGGAGGTCCGATGACTAGGGCAAGATCAAAGAAAGTCCAAGAAAGCTTAGTCCAATTCATGACTAAGGCTATTGCAAAAGAAGGCAACAATGTAATTGCACCGAAAACCATGCTTGTCATACAAGCTATGGAGGAGGCGCAATTTGCATGACAAAGGCCCCAAAGCTATTTCATTTTTATTCAATAAAAAGTGCATGTGACCAATTGATTTATTTGGGACCAAGGCACTAAGTTATTTCATTTTAAGTTAAATTTTTTTTAGTGTGTTTAATCCACTTCAAGTGGTCTATGTGTGGAACATATTTTTGTGAGTTGATGGAGTCAACAAACTTGCTAATCAAGCAACTTGCTAATCAAGAAAGGCAAACTTGCTAATCAAGAAAGACTTTATCAAAGATTTTGAGTTCATACTCTTTGGTTCTGGATTGGACCAGCTTATTCGATCTTATCAAGAATTCCTTTTCTTGTGGTGATCCTCACACTCATAGGCTTATCCTTGTCTTGGATTAGACCAAGGTGGCGCCCCTAACCTAAACACCATCTTCTTCACGAATTCAAAAATCAATTCATTTTTCTCGTTAGTCTTAAACTGTTCCTAAACTCCCCATCCTAAAACCCACAAAATTCTTCACTCCCTTTCCCCATTATTCATCCTTTTATATCCAAAAACACAAAAAATATAAATTACAACCAGAATCCATATTCAAAATCAAAAGAATGGCCAGTTTCCACAACAATGAGGCCATCAGGCAATGCAACACGAGTGTTAAGTATTGTTGTTTTAGAATTCTGGTCTAGTCTGTGTTGCTGCAGCAACTATTGCTGCAGCACTTAAGTTGAGTTGTAATAAGTGCACTGGCCTAGAGTTCTGAACCGTTGCATCAAAGACCTTTGTCATGCTTATCCCCCCTTTCTGTGCTTGAATTGTTAGTCTACCCTTAGTTTTGAAACATCTTTGGCATTCTCAAAAGAAAACCTCTCTAGTTTTAGTTAACTGAAATTTTGAACCTTGCTATGATCTGAACTGAGTTAAATGTCACACACACACTTTTGAGCAGGAGTAATTTAGGGAACTTGCTATTCAGTAGGCTTGCAATTGAGTGACCAATCTGAAAGTTTTATGCTCAGCTTAATATTCTATTTTTGTGCCTTTTTGGATAATTCAACTATCTGGTTTGCTTGTTGGTATAGTGTGTAACACCCCCCTTTTACTATTACAACTAAATAGACAATTATCAGAGTCACCTCGAAGGGCGCTACATTTTTCACCATTTTAAAAAAAAAACACCATTTATTCCAAAAAAAAATCTCCAAAATAATTTATATAAAAGAAATCACCAAGCAGCGGAAATATTAACCAGTTTAAACATCTCCAGAATTAACAATTAGAGACATCTCCAAAATTAATTAAAACAATTTCCAATAACTAAAATAATAGTTCAAAACGATAACTAACGACTCCCCGGTGCTACATATCAGAGCTGACACAGACCCAAACGAGAGAGGAAGCAAAACCTAGCAATTCCTCCACGAGCACTAGCGATCACCTGCAGCGTTGCCGCATGAGAGCAACATTCCAAGCAGAAGGGGTGAGTCTAACAGAGGTAATTAAGCAGATGATAAAAATATGCTAGCATCAGGTAACTACAGCAACACAATACAATTACACCATATCACAGCACCAGATACCAAAGGAAAAGTCCATTTGACAGTGAACCACCAAAGTTATAACATTCATAGACAATGGGATGATATGCAACCCCTCCAGTGGGCATATGCATGCGGTACCGATCACCAAAATGAGCCACGACGGGCATATCACCAATAAACACCAGAGGCAGAGCCTATATCACCAAAACATGCATATGACAATGCGACACCATAATTATGCACCAACTCACCATAACAAGTATTTAAAATAAATACTATATCACCAGAATCAAAACAAATGATTTCACCAAAAATAGCACCAAGTTGTAGCATCACAGCTACCACTAAACTCTCCTGAGCATTCCAGCACCGCACCTGAAATATTAACACCAGACGGCTCTACATGGGTCTGGTTATCATCCCTAAGTTCAGTTTTTGAAGGAGAGTGTCCAATAGGTACAGTTTTCGAAAAGCACACAGGCTAGTTGCAAAAGAGGACAGTTTCTGTCCTTCAAATTCAAGCAATTCCAAAGTGACCAAAACTCAATCAAATTGCATGAAACTTGTGCATAAACTGGGGCAAATTTTGTCTAGTTTTCAAAGAAATTGGATTCGTTCGAAAAGGAGTTCTTTTGAAAACGTGGTAACCAAAACACTGACCCTGTGTCCAGATTGTTTCCAGAATCTTACTCTAACTTGTGGAATTCATATCTCGAGCTACACAACTCTAAACGCAACCAAACCAGTGCCAAATTAACAAGCATTAAGTCTATTTTCCAGAAAAATAAACCACATAATTTTTCGGTCAATACAACGTTCCCAGTCACCGAAATACCGAATCTATACCCAAATCGTTTCCAGAATTTTAACCTAACTTGTATCGCCTATAACTCGAGCTATACAACTCCGAATTTAACGAAACCAGTGCCAAAACGACCGGTGTTAAGTCTATTTTCAAAAAAAATCAACCTCACAATTTTTGGATCAACCAAACAGCGCCAGTTTTAGAAAAACCGAACCTGTGTCCAGAATCGCTAAATTGCCAAACACCAAACCCTAACGGCAACGACACCGCAACCACCACAAAAAAAACGACAATTCGACAACGCGACAACAACAATCAACCACGCACAGCAACAACAAAAACACGAACAATAACAACACCATCATCGTGATACAACAATCACGCAACAACAAATAACGAAACAAATCACAATAACGTGCAACAATCATCAAAGCACCAATCTCAACGAAAACACGATATGCAACAACACGAACAATTCAACAAAACCCTAGACTACCCACACATAATTATCATCAACACATTATCAAGGTTAAGCCCACCCTTACCTCGAATAACGTAAGCTCCGGAACACGACGAACGAGACACGAACAAAACCACAGCAACACGAACGATCTCCTTTTGAAATTCTTCGCGAAACCCTCCTCTTCTCTCCCTCTTTGCGCCGCGTGCTCTCTCTCTCACTCTCACTTTCGTTTTTCTTTTGCTTGCTGCGAATGAGGGTTTGGCTTAAACCCCCAGGGTTTAAGTTGAGGGCTCAGTAAACACTGGGCTCTCTACGTCACCACCTCCTTTACTCGTTTCACCTCCTACGCATATAAAATATTAACCTTTTAATTTATCTATATCCCGCCTCCAAATTATTTTAATAATTCAATCAACTATTTTAATTAAATTATTTCCGGGGTGTTACATAGTGCTTGTCTGTGTCAAGTGTCATTGCTTGAGGACAAGCAATGGTTCAAGTTTGGGGGTGTGATAACAATCATTTATGATGGTTATTACCTCTTATTTCAAGCTTAAATCATTGTTAATTCTCAAGCAATGTTGTGATTATTGTTGTAAATATGGTAGTTTAGAGTTAGTCTAAGGTGCATGCTTTAATTTGTTATATTTGGCACATTGGTGCCCAATTGTGGGTTTAAGGTGTTTGCCTAATTGCTGCAGCATCTAATGTGGCAGCAATGCAAAAATGCGCAACATGAGAGAGACTACTGAAGGAAACACGGAAATTGAGGAAAGGACGGCTGTTAGTCAGCACCTGGCGTGGGTGTGCGTGCTAATCAAAGAATATTCGTTGATGACCTAGGAATATGGGCAAAAAGGACTTTGTGTGCTCGTGAAAGGACAAAAGGCGCCCCCAATTTAGGGTTACCACTGGATCTTGGGCCTCACCGATAAATAGGACCCTCATTCCTCAATTAGGGCATGCCGGAAAATGAGGTATAGAGATAGCCTCTAATTCGTGCCTTCTCAAGCTCACCAAAAAGATCAAGTGCTGGAATTATTGTTGCTATAGCAACACTGAAGCTTCATTTCTTGGAGGAAGCTACGATTGAAGAGTTGGAGTGTGCTTCATTGATCTTCTTTGGAGCTCTATCTCTCAGTTCAACGATTTGTAGTGTAAACTCTCATCTCGGGATTTGTAACATGACTTTTTCATTTATGTTTAAGTTATTTTTCTTGTTGCTAAAGTTCAACATGAGCTAACTTCTTATAGTTGGGATGCAAACTTGATGTAATGAATTTATTGTGCTATTAATGAAGTATGTTTAAGTGTTGAGCATTTTATCTTGTGTGTTTTAATATTTCCATCTTAGATTAGGATTGGCCGTCTAATCTAAGTAGCATTTATGAATTCAGAGACGGTTTGTAAATTTACCTCACAAGATAATATGGTTTGTTGCATTAATAGAGATATTAGTGTTTCTTGCTTAAACCCTAGAGATAGGGAGGGCATAAGCCATAAGGTCAATACTGCGGGTGCCTAAGCAGCCTAGGGCGTAACTTTTAAGGTCTAGAGATAAACTTTGAGAGCCAAACCCTAGTGAGAAGTATCTTACCCTTATGTGCACTTTAATGAAGTTACTGAAAGTAAATGCATCTCAACTTGTTCCAATCATCTGATCTTATTTACCCTAATACTTTTTATTAATTTGCATGTTACTCAATAGTTGTGTCATTTACTTTTTACCCCAAATCACTACTTTGTTAAATCAATTAAACATCATTTAAGCAAGCTAATCCTCGAGGGAACGAATCTTACTTTCACTTTATTACTTGTTGACAGTGTATACTTGCACTATCACGTTTTTACGCAACATCAGGCACTGAAATCTATGCAATCATTATGACAAGACATTTCATTTCAGTCACATCACTTTGACAGAGTGACACCTATCACATCAGACATGCCCGAGTCAACCACAGAGATTTGCCGACCTAGGGGCCAACCTCGGAGACATATCCGACCCCGCTACGACACTAATCGCTAGGCGTCAACCTCAGACGCATCCCAATTCATAACAGGACTGATACCTTCTCCAATTCAAGCGAAGGCCACACTCCCGTGCCGACCTTGATTTGGGGGCAACTGTTCCAGAATAGGTCAAGAGGCCCTATCCGCATTGAGAACGGTCGAATCCAGCGCTAGATCTATCCCAGTAACGCACAGGAAACACATGACCAAGATCAACGGTCGAGATCGAGGCACTCCAATCTAACAGTTCAGGATCAGTCAAGGCTCACAATGCCCCCCCTCCACGTCTATAAATACAACATCAACCTCTGATATCAGGTATGTTTTGGTCATTTGTGGCTCTCATTGACTTCTCATTACTGACTTTGGTATCAGAGTGTCTGCAAGTACCAACTCCACCGAGTCTCACCTTGGGAGAAGACGACTCTGAGAAGCTCATCCTTGGAAGAAGCCGACTTAGAGAATATGTATCCAACCTCGACATAGGAAAGGACGACTTCAAGACTTTACCTACCAACTGCTTATCTCGAATCCAGATCCTAAGTGAAGGTACTGAACAAAAGTAGTATATATTTATTTTGTTTTCATTAATCAGTAAGCTAGGGATTGATTAAGGTACTCTCTTTGTCCCATAACAATTAACATGTTAGGTAGTTTCAACGAGAGTTGAATACTTTTACAAAGTTATATTTTTTTAATCTTCTAGGGGGATAGGAGGAAGAAGAGGAGAATTCGTGAATTGGTTTTTCTAGAGAGAGTGGACTTCCTTTCAATTCTAGAAACAAAATTGTAAGTGGTTTTTGAAGGTTTATGTCAGTATCTATGGGGGAATATTGATGTTTGATGGTCTCCATCTGAAGGGGCAACTACTTAGTGGGATAAATCTTGGGGTGTCTGATGGTTTCTGAAGATTTATGTCAGTATCTATGGGGCAACTACTGAGGTAGAATCGGAGTTGAGGTGGAATCCGGGTTGGATCGAGCTGCTGACCAACGTGGGTGTGGTACCTGCACACACTCCGACGCCCAAGTCAGTATAGTGAATTGTATGGTGAGATGAGATATAAGATTTTACTTGGAGCGCGGAGATGGAGTGGTAATTATAGAGCTGAGGGCTTGGTCACGAGTCGTCAGATTTGGGTTGATCTTGACGCTTGAACTGGGCGAGGCACGAATGGTGATCTGTGCCTACACGAGCCGTCAGATTTGGGCTGGAACAGGTTTCCCCCAGGTTGGGGGGGGGGGGGGGGGGGGGGGGGGGTTGGTATACGACCACGGTTTCATATTCGAGGTGATGTTGAAGGTGTGTGGCGATGGCATAATTCAAGGCGTGTGTGTGTGGGTCATTAATGATAATCTGCAGAGAGTGCCTCCATTAGCGTGTTTTGGCAGCACATCACTTCGATTTTAGAACAGGTCGATTCGATGCTTCGAGTTCTGGACTACGCGCCTTTTCTTGACGTATAAATATAGGGTTGTTCCTCAACACTCAAACTTTTGCAACTGTTATCGACCAATCGCTCCGACTTACAAATTCATCGATCCGACTTTCATGTGCGGCAAAGATTTCCAGTTTTCGGCTAGTTTTCCAGCAAGCATTCATCGGCTTCCTCAACTTGTTATCCGAGGTATGTTTTTCTCCCCCAACTAATTAGCTGACGAGTTTAATTTATTTATACATACAATATACAAGCTTTTACAACCACAGTGAAGAATAATTCATACAATGGTTAACATATATGGTGATTATCAATTGACTAATTTCTTTTTAATAACGTGTTAAAATGTAACTAGTAGATAGTTTAAAACACTTTTTCGCCTATATATTGTGAATATAAATTAAATCATTAGCGAACTACCATCATCTCTCGGAGTTGATTTCAACGGCAAGGTGCATTTAGTGGTACTGTGAGTAAGAAAAACCATAATCCTTGATGTTGGTGCAAATGCATTGAAATGAAATGTGTACACAAAAAAAAAGTTATTTTGGACACTAAATAATAATAAAATGCATTGAAATGCGGGATACATGAATGTCCTAGAAATTAGATTGGAAATTAGATTGGGCCTTATTTTGCCCAACAAATTAGCTTGTAGAGTGTGAGGGATGATTTCTATTCATTAACTCTTTGGGTTTGTTTGATTCGCAAACATGTAAGTACTAGACTAGACAATATGTTGTTGTCTAGTACATTGTTTAGTGCAAAATTTACTAAAATTCTCTTTATGCGATTTATAATGATTTTATATATATAACATATATTATAATATAATTAGAAAATTATAGTGAAAATAATATGAGAGAGAAAGATATGTTAGAGAGATGGGAGGTAGCGGGAGGGAGAGAGAAAGGAGAGAGAAGAATAAGATAGGAGTGAGACCGAAGAGGGAGAAAGAGGATAGAGAGGGAGAGAGGAGTCATGATATGAGAAAATATATAGAAGAGAGATGAGAAGAAGAATAGAGGGGAGAGAGAAGGAAAGAGGAGAGAGAAAGAGAGAGTAGAAGAGAAAGAAGATAGAGAAGTGAGATAGGAGAAAAAAAATTATTGAGTACGAAATAAAAATAATATTTTTGTAATTTTTGAGGTGGATAGAAAGTTGTAACAAAAATTTGTACTGTGATTTTGTGAGAAACAAGAATTTGGGGTTTTGTTCAACCCCTTATCCTCACTGCTATGCTATCAAATAATATAAACTGTTCATAAAAAAACGTAATAGAAATAGTTTTCAAATTAATTTGGGTATACTTGGAGTTGTCCAGTCAAACTCTACTTTTTAGCAAATTAAACCAACGTGTTAAGTCATATACCATCCCATGTGAAACTCTTTACCATAATGGAAAGGGTCTTTTTTTTTTGTACCCCCACTTTCTTCCTATATACCCCCACGTACCCTGCGAAAACACCAAAATATTCTTCACAAAATTTGGAAAACCCCAACATATCCCCAGCTCAAAAAAAATTTAAAAAAAATTGGAAATCGGATATAGGTAAATCTGAATTTCCCCTAAACATTTTAAAAAATTAAAATTTGATACAGGTAAATCCGAATTTCCCCTAAAAATTTTAAAAAATTAAAATCGGATTTATCTAAGGTGGGGATACATCCGATTTTAAAAATAACAAAATCGGATGTACCCCCACCCATGGGTAAATCCGATTTTGTAGCCCAAATAATAAATAAATAAATCATTTAAAAAATTAAAATTATATTTTTTTTAGAAAAATAAATTAGATATGAATAATACGAATATCGGCCGTTTTTTGGTTCTGTTTAGGGTATAGTTCGTTAACACATGACGATGTTATACGTCAAGCGAATAATTTAGGCTAAAAAACGGTTTTCCGGCAACCTACTCCGATTGTAATGAAACCACAACCATTAAATGCGAAAAAAATTAAGGATCAAGACTCCCCTAGAAGACACTTCTAATGGGATTGGGGGGCTCAAAATCCCAAATTCCATCGTTTACTATTTTTTATTAATACTTTTAATTTTTCATAGTCTCCAAAAAATCTAAAGATATTTGCATAGCCTTATTTTGGTTTTATTAGATTTTTAGTGGTGTTTTTATAATTTTTTGATTAGTTTTCACTCTTTAACGGATTTTTAGTAGCGTTTTTATAACCTTTTTTAAAAATTTAAATAAATTAATAAAAATCGTATATACCTATGGGTGGGCTATATACGATTTGTCTTTTAACAAATCGTATATACCTCAGCCATACGTATATACGACTTGTTATTTTAAAGCTAATCGTATTTAATAAAATTTACGCATATACGATTTCAAATTTTCAAAGTCGGATATATATATATATGGTGATATATATACGATCTTGGTCCACTTTTTTAGGGGTATTTTCGTTAAAAAAAAGTCTTGTGGTGGTATATGAGAAGATGGTGGGGGTAAAAAAAAAACTAATGGAAATCATCTTTGTCAAAAACAAATATTGAATCAGCGATCACATTCTCTAATAAGCATGGTCACAAAACAAAAGAGATTTTGGCAGAGAAATATAAAATCCAAAAGATTAGCATGTCGGGTGTGTCGAGTGCGAGCCGCAACGCGAATGAAAGGGGTGTATTTGCCACACGCAATGTTTTAAAAACCGGACCGGAGATTGAACCGGAGAGAGCTCTGGGTCATGGTTCAATCGGTTCACTCGGTTAAATCATGGTTGAACCGGATGAGTAATAATTAAATAAAAAATAAGAAAGATATTAAATTTTGGAGAAAAAGTCAATAAAAAAGTCAAAAAAAGCATTCCGGACGGTTCAACCCCGGGTCAATTGGCGGTTCAAAACGGTTGAACCGTGGTTCAAACCGGTTCTAAGCGGTTCAACGTGCCTACGGTTCAAATGGGGTTGAACCAACCGCCCGAGTGCCCAGTTTCCGGTCCAACCGGTTGAACCGGCCGGTTCGGTCCGGTTTTTAAAACATTGGCCACACGACAATTTTGCTGACTAGAGGAAGAGATTGAACATCACAGTAGACAGCAATAAAACATTGTATAGTTGTATACTAAATAAACTATATTTTGTTCTGCAATCAGTGTCGACTTCTTTAGTTTTCATTTTAAAATAATTCATTATTTTGTAAAGCAATATCAATTTACTTCTTTTTATTTACTTTGGCATAACACTGGTAACTGGTAAGATAAGAATACAATTAAAATAAAATAAAAGATTATTTTAGTAAAGAATGTACAAAACAGAGGATCACATTACTATAATTTTTTGTAATAAAGGTGAATGGCTATATTGGAGAACAAAAAATCATAGAAAGAACAAACTAAAACTTAAATAAATAAGCATAATAATACTAACAGACAAAAGCATATTTTAACTATTTTATTTTGTTATTTTAAGATAAAAAAACTGCGGAAATTCTGGGTTCTACTTTATCATGTCTCTTATCCATCTGCAACGTTGAATGAACCAGTACCACACACGCAGAATTCAAATAAAGACAGTACTTACTAAAAGCCAAAACCGCAAAACAGCAAAATAAAAAAGAACAGAAAAATATTGTAGGTGGCTAGGTGCATGTACATATAGCTAGGTAAAACATAGGTGTTTGGTAGCTATTCCTACCCGCCCATTAAAATATAATGCTTCTCATCAATTATTGTAGCTTGCAGAACATGCCACCACTAAACTCCTGCACGTGTGCTCTTACACTAAATTATACTTCCTCCGTCTCATATTAAGTGTCGTTTAAGGTTATGCGCGGTTATTAAGAAAATGATTGGATATGCTAAATTTTATGGTAAAAAGTTGTGGTAGGACTAAAATACCCTTACACTTTTCTTGGTTGGTGCAAAGGCACGGTTATTGATATTCTAAAGTAAGGATATTGTTGGAAAGTAATAATAAATGTTGTATTGGGATTCTAAAGCGACAGATAATTTGAGACAAAGAAAAATGGCAAACAAGACACTTAATATGAGACAATGGGAGTATATAATAGCCTCATAACTCGTAGTGTAAATGAGTAGTGAAATTGAGCTGCTTCGGCTGCAACGAGAGAAAGGGGCAATGATTAGAAAGAGAGAGGTTTTGAGTGGGAAAACCCTAATTCATCCCATTCTTCTTCTTACAACCCCCTTCGTTCCATTTTATATGATCAACAACAACAAAAATTGAGTAGTGAATTTTTAATATTTATTAGCAAACTTCCTTATAAACATTAATACTCTGTTTCTTTTAATCATCCAGAGCTTGTCCACTATGAGAATTGTTCAGTACCTAGGCTCCAAGTATGGCCGAGCCCGGGGTACAAGATTGAGTAGATGCGCTTCCAAAGGTTGAAGGTTGAATTCGGATCATTAAAGATTGGGCTCGGACTGTCCGAGGTAACTCGCACGTCTATGTCAGGAGGGGGTACCTGCAAAACACTCTGACGCTCAAGTCAGTAAGAGAAAGAGAGAGTTATAAGCAAAAATGGGGATAATGTATCTGTACTTGGGATTGGAGGGCGGAACCTCTATTTATAGGCATAGCGTCGTACCTGAGACGTTGGATGCGGGTACGTTGATCCTGACCGTTGGATGCGGGTACCAAGAGTTGAGCACATGTCGGGTTACCTGGAGTACGGGAATGGGCCAGGCCTAAGTCCTACAAGGTTTGGCCCAGTCCGAAACAAGAATCGAACTCGAGAGCATCATAATAAGAATAAAAAGTCTAAAAAAGTTTAATAACGCTATTCATAGTAATCAAATGTAAATATAAAAACTTAACACATAATTAGAGAGGAAAAAAGACAACACAATTAGAAAGTGAAATACCTAAGTACATGCAGAGTTTGATCTAAAACCGCAAAAAAAATTTGAATGCTAAAGTACCGCAAAAAACACTGTTTATGTTCCGGACTGGGCCAAGAGGCCCAATCCGCTTGGTAAACGGCCCAACGAACACATCAACGGTTGAGATTACTTCACCCTGATCCAACAGCCCGAAATCGGGCAAAACCTACGAAGCTCCTTAGCCCGCGTCTATAAATACGCCACTACCCCACAAAATCAGGCACGCCTCCCTCATTTGTACCTCTCACTGACTTATGATCGCTGACTTTGGCATTAGAGTTTCGGAAGAAGGTGACGCTGACGAAGACTATCTCGGAATATTCTGACTCACCAAGCACTCATTCGACCTCGTGCAAGGAAAGGACTATCTCAAGATACAGAATACCAACCGCCGATCGAGGATCCCAGATCCCGAGGTAATGTACACAACATTTGGCGACCACAGTGGGAGTTGATCGTTAATCTCTCACTGATTCAAAGTCTTTTCCCATGACTCCGCGAGGACGACCTCCGATCCGAAGTGTCAATGAAATCGTGCCCAGGCAGAACTAGACCTCGGAAGAGCATGTTCAGGAACTCTTTGTCGAGGGGGCCCACTCAGCATCGCTTCTCTCACCCCAACCAGACGCCGAGGCTGTCCTAGTTCCGGTCCAGGCGGTGAACCAAATTCTCGATCTCTTGGATAGACGGAGTCGGGATATTGCGCAACAGGAATTACACCTCATCTAGATGGAGGAGGAGGTCGTGGCCGATCAATCTAACACCGCTGCAGTCACGGCCCAACCTCTCGATAAATCTCCTGTTTAGTACACCATCGCCTCTAAGCGTCACCGCTCCCAACCTCGGAGAAAAATCACTGGGCAAGCTGACGCAAAGGTTCTCGCTCTCCTCCGACTCCGCCTAGCTCGAGCCCCGGCCAGAGTTCCTCCTACGGTTCTTCATCGTCTCGGAGTCCATCCTCTCATCGAAAACGGTCTCCCCGTAGGAAAGACCATTCCCCACGTCGAGGCTACTTTGGGTGACAAAGACAGGCTCCCTTTATACGAGAAATTGCCGAGTGCAAGGTGCCGAAGTCCCTGGAGAAGCCTCCACAATTGAATATGTACAATGGAACAAGGGACCCGGACGAGCACGTGGACACTTTCGACCTTATGTTGCAATACCAAAACGCGACAGATGACATAAAGTGTAAGATCTTCCCTCTGTCCTTGAGCAAAACGACACTATCTTGGTTCAGAGACCTCAAGCCCAGATCAATTCATTCATGGGATCAACTAGTCTGAGTGTTCTTGGCGCTTTTCACAACTTCCAGGTTAATACCGAAGTCGGTGGACGTGCTCAAGGTAGTAAAAGAAGGAGAAAATGAAACCTTGCGTGACTACATCGAAAGATTTAACAAAGAGGAAAACAACGTCAGACATCTCGAAGATAAAATCAGACTCTTGTTCATGAAAGACCCTCAATCACGACATCGCAGAGTTCCCTCAACTTCAAAGCAACTCATCCTAAAGGCTCCGAGAAACACCAAGCAAACCCCCACATTTCCCAACAAGCCACCCCAGGCAACTAGCATGGAGCACCACACTCCGCACCACGCAAGGCCCCTGGCACACACTAGTAACAGACTCGGTGAGGCCGAGCCCAAACACCGAGACAAATAACATGATACGTGGACCCATGATCATAAAAAGCATCTACTACTACTACTACTACTACTGTTGCTCTCATTTCTAGTTCTAATTACCCTCGTTTTCATTACTTTTCTGTCAAGAAGTTTAGGTCAATTGAGGCCTCCGAGCCCCCCTTTCTTTTTTACTAATGATTGTACTCTTGATCGAATCATGGTCCCCTTCAATAAAGTGATTCTTTTTAGGAACTCTGCTGCCTCGCAAAGAACGCTGATCGAGGTCAAGGTCGGGCCCTTGTGCCCGATCCTGAACGAGCTTCTTCACTCCGCGTTCACTCCAAGCTCTACACTTGGTGAACCAGACCAAATGAAGTCTCACCTGATCGCGCAACCTCAGACTGACTTCCTTATCTCAAAAGAGTCGGTGCGACGAGCATACAAATTACCTCACATTCACGAGGTCTACCCTAGCGTGACCCACTGACCTCTATCACGAGGTCGAGTCTATCGTGGCTCATCGACCTCTACCATGAGGTCGAGCCTAGCGTGGCTCACTAAGCACACTTTCAGAAGGACAAACCCAATGAACCTGATGCGTGCCTATCGTCGCTCGTCAATCGCTACCATGAAGTCGAGCCTAGTGTGGTTCACTAAGCATCCTTTCACAAGGACGAACCCGAGGATGAACCCAATGCGTGTCTATCGTGGCTCGTCGACCTCTACCACGAGGTCGAGCCTAGCGTGGCTCACTAAGCATCCTTTCAGAAGGTCGAAGCTGACATTTTCCGTCCTCTCACAAGCTCCGGCTAGGATTAGCTCTCTCAAGTGCTTAGGAATGGTATCCCTTTGTGAATCAAGGCTCGAAATCCAGAGGCAGTCGCCCGATCCCCGTCCGCTAGACTCACTTGTCTTTGAAGAACTGCGCGAATTGTCAAACTTTGAGTTATCACAAAAGCGTGGCGACCCCACCCTCATTTTTTTACCACAAGGTTAAACATAGAAAATAACTCAAGAAGCAAAGGCAAAATTAAATGCGTGAAAAGCATAAAGACAAGAAAATTTATACACAAGCCGGAAGGGACGGTGGTGCGACTTCATATTACAATTGAAGGTGACCCCGGGCATAACCGAGGCCACCAAAAGAAAAAAAAATTACAAAGCAAGCATATAAGTTAAGACCCAAGAGCATAGATAAGCTCGGGCTCTCCATACTCATCAGCGGACTCCCACAGCATGGCAATCCTCCCTGTAGAAACCACATGTGTCGGGTGCACTAGGGATACGTCGAGCCCGGGGTGCAGCACCCTGACCTAGGCCAAAGCATTGTTGAAGGAGTTAGCAGCTAGAACCAGCCTTACAGACTGCTGGCCGAAGAGGAGAGCTTTATCTCTTTCTTCCTTGATTTTCTGCATTTCCTCCTCACGAGAGGCCAGTTCCGACTCCGAGCTCCTAACCTCGCTCTCAAGCTTTTGGGCTTTGTCTTTGGATGCCTCTATCCCCCCTCCAGCCTCGGCACCTCCATAGTAGGCTCGGCCTTCTCAGCCAACTCGACCGTCTCCTTCTTTAACGTCTCAACATTGGCCTTGGCGTCGGTTAGCTTATCTTCGTAGTAGTTGTTACCTTTCTCCTCGAGGGAGACCTATGCGCTCCACCGACCCAGCTTCTGCTGGTCGAATTCAGCGACCCTCAGACAACTTTCGAAGTCCGTAGGGGAAGGATTAGTGTCGGCTTCAGAGGAAAACCTCCCGGAACTCTGAGGAACAGCCTCGGGATCCGGTCGACAAACAGGGGGATGGATTAGCATCTTTTTTGTTCATCAAATATTTTATTGCCGAGTGATCAGTGTTGATAATGATTTTGGACCCCACTAGGTATTGCCTAAATTTATCAACGGCAAAGACTACCGCCAATAACTCTTTTTCTGTTGTAGCATAATTCACTTGGGCTTCATCCAAGGTTCTACTAGCATGGTAGATAGCATGCATTTTTTTATCCTTCTTTTGACCCAGGACTGCCCCAACCCCATAGTCACTTGCATCACACATTATCTCGAATGGAAGATTCCAATCTTGTGGTTGCATGATTGGGGCAGTGGTCAAAGCTTCTTTTAACCTTAGAGATGATGGGAGAGGCTTCAATTCCACATTTGGTGCTCCCTTTTGAAGAGGATCAAAATTTTCCTTGACCAAGTCTTCAATACCCAAGTCTTTTATAGGAGGATTTACATCGAACAATTGTGCATAGACTTGGGCATCTCCAGTTAAATCTGTACTTGCATTGCTTACTAAACATACTTCCAAACCATCGCATGTAGATGATGCTAAAGAGCACTCTTTCACACAATGGTTAACAATATCAATCATACAACAAGAGTCCTGAATGGAATGACTCTTCATGAGATTAGCAAACTCAAACTCAATCTTTTCTTCACCTACATTGAATGCCAACTTACCATGCTTGACATTAATTATGGCACCTGCAGTGACGAGGAAGGGCCTCCCTAAAAGAATTGGAACTTGGGAGTCCTCCACCATTTCCATCACAACAAAGTCCACCGGAATAAAAATTTGTCCTACTTTGATAGGAATACCCTCAAGAATCCCAGCCGGATGTTTAGTGGAACGGTCAGCCAACTGTAAAGTCATATTGGTAGGTTTCAACTCTCCTATACCTAACCTCTCGCAAAGGGTTAATGGAATTAAGCTCACACTGGCCCCTAAATCACACATGGCCATTTCAATA
This sequence comes from Astragalus glycyphyllos, assembly GCA_963573325.1. NCBI lineage: Eukaryota > Viridiplantae > Streptophyta > Magnoliopsida > Fabales > Fabaceae > Astragalus > Astragalus glycyphyllos. The sequence goes on from OY754310.1 coordinate 20,003,120, forward strand.
GTCTCACTTCCAATCGCACAAGGGATGGAAAAGCTGCCAGGATCTTTAAGCTTTGGAGGTAGTTTATTTTGAATTATGGCACTACATTCTTCAGTTAGAGCTACTGTCTCATTATCGTCTAGCTTTCTTTTTTTAGATAAAATCTCTTTCAAATTTTTTGCATATGACGGCATTTGAGACAGAGCATCTGTGAAAGGAATGTTAATGTAGAGCTTTTTCAACAAATCAACAAACTTTTTAAATTGCTCATCCAGCTTTGATTTGGCAAACCTTTGTGGAAATGGTATTTTAGGCTTGTATGGAGGTGGTGACACATATGGTGTTTCTTTTTCTTTTTCTATCTCAACCTCGGCCCTCTCATTTTGTGGTTCTTCTTTCTCTTTCTCACTCACATTGTTCTCACTAGTTCCCTCTGGTTCCTTTAGTTGTTTTCCACTCCTAAGGGTGACAACATTCATTTGGGCTTCAGGATTAGGTTCAGGCTGCCTAGGAAATATTCCGGAGGATCTAGAGGATGAAGCAACTTGTTGAGCTACTTGAGAAATTTGAGTTTCCAACATTTTGTTGTGAGTAGAAATAGAGTCCACTTTTGATGTCAACTTTATGAGAGTGTCATTCAGAAATCTAGTTTGGTTTTTGAACTCTTCATTTTGCTTTGTTTGAGTTATCACAAAATTTTCCAACAAGGTTTCCAAATTAGATTTTTGAGGAGCTCTTTGATTATTTTGAAAACCAAGTGGTGTTCTTGCTGCTGGTTGAAAAGAGGGATTGGCTGGAGGATTTTTATAGAAAAAATTTGGATGATTCCTCCATCCAGAAGTATAAATGTTTGAAAAGGATCCCCCTTTTGAGCATAGTTGACTTGCTCAGAAACATTAGCAGACATCCCTAGTTGGCATTCAACACCAGTGTGGCCAACAACACCACAAATTTTACAAGGTGGTACAGAAGGAGTAGAAGAAGGTGAGGCGGCACTAACATTTAGTTTTTCAAATTTTTGGAACAGCACGTCCACCTTAGAAGCTAAATGGTCAAGAGCAGAAACTTTGTACTTACCTGGCTCTTTCTTTGATGGAGGTGGAGCAGTAATGGCTCACTCGCTTTTCCATTGGTAGTGATTCTGAGACATGTCTTCAATCAGGGCATAAGCTTCTTCAATATTCTTATTCATTAGAGCTCCACCTGCAGCAGCATCAACAGTCATTTTTGTGGTATATAACAGACCATTGTAAAAAGTGTGGATGATCAACCATTTCTCTAGTCCATGATGGGGGCAAAGCCTTAGCATTTCCTTGAAACGCTCCCATGCATCATAAAGAGACTCCTCATCATTCTGAGTGAATTGTGTGATTTGATTCCTAAGTTGAGCAGTTTTACTTGGGGGAAAGAATCTAGCAAGGAATGCTTGCCTTAGTTGATCCCAAGTTGTGACAGATTCATTAGGTAGTGAGTGAAACCAGGCTCTAGCTCTATCCCTTAATGAGAAAGGGAAAAGTTTTAGTCTTATGGCTTCAGCAGTCACTCCATTCAATTTTAAAGTGCCACAGTATTCAAGAAAAATTGAGAGATGAAGATTTGGATCATCAGTGGCTGATCCAGAAAATTGATCCTGTTGGACCATAGAAAGTAAAGACGGTTTGAGTTCAAAATTATTAGCCTCAACATTTGGATGCACAATAACACCATGGGGCGCTGCCGTAGAAGGCGTAACATACTCTTTGAGAGTACGATTTTGAATTTCCGCCATTTCTGGGTTATTGCATAATTCTCTTCTTCTTCTATGAAAGTATCTCTCAATCTCAGGAGTTGGTTGAAAAATTTCTCCAAGACTTCGGGCTCTTCGCATTCAAATAAAAAGAGAAAAAGTAACAAAGTAAAAGAAAACAAAAATTTTCAGTCTAACCGGTACCAAAAAGTTGATTAATATCACTAACTACCCGGCAACGGCGCCAAAAGCTTGATAAAGCCGCAAGTGTACGGTTCTACCGAGTAGTAAAGAGTATCGACCCCACAGGGAGTTTCAATGATTACCAATCTATTTTTCAGTTTTGATTAGCTGAAAGGGAATAATTTAGTAAGAGGAATGTTTGTTTGATTTAAAATTCAGAAATTAAAAAGTGTCCTAGGATTGTGGTTTTAATCATAATGATAGATCCTTGAAAATTCCTTATCTATCCTCCATTTTATATTGAGTTTGTTCCTAAGGACAAGGTATTCATTTGGTAATTAATGTTTCCTCCCGGAATAGATGAATGTGTCTCGAAACAATGATCAAGCCTATTCTCATTGTTGATCATCACAGAGACCCTTTGAGTACAACCTTATTGTCCCAAGACTTTCAAAACTATTCTCAAGTTTTGATTGTCTTGTCTAACCTCATAGTTCCAATATCAAACTTCACCTCTCGGTACTTCGTTTGATATTTGAAATCTGATTGAATAACAATAAGGTTAGATTAGAATAGGAACTCTAATAAAATAGAGTCTAGACTTGGGATTGTTTAGGGCTCCATCATTAGATTGTTCCCACAATCCCAAGACTAGAGAAGTCTACTCACACATGATCATAGTAGACGAGGGAGTAGAAGATGAATACATAAAAGTAAACGACGGAAAAGTAAATGACGGAATGTAAATAAAGCGATAAAGAACTGAAATGTAAAGTGCTGGAAATGTAAGGAACAGAAAATAAAGAACAAGAAAGTAAAAAGTAGAAAAATAAAGAACAAAAGCTTAAGAGAAATGTAAAAGCTTGGATTAAACTTTGAGAGTAATTTTTGCAATGACAAAGGATGCCTCTAGCACATGGAAATGGTGCTTTATATAGGCAAGGAATGATAGACAAGGTGATAAATTCGCATTACAAATCATAAAGGAAATAATTAGAAGGAGTTGCAACAGTTATGGAATTTGGAAGATCAATAATCAACAACTCTGTGAGCAGGACACGGGTCGTGTCATTTGCACACGGGCACCCGTGTCAGAATCTGTTTGCTCCTTTTATACCAGCTAAAATTGTACAGTTGCACACGGGCCGCGTCAGTTGCACACGGTCACCCGTGTCAGAATCTGTCCCATTATCTTTTCTTGCTCCTAACTCACTTTCTTGATTCATTCTTGCATCTCAAGCCTTAGGACATCATCATCATGCATTTTAGTACTTGAAATTCCTCCTTTGCTCTTGACTTGTACTACAAAATCAAACCAAAATAAAAGCAGTAAAATAGCCCTAAAAGAGAATTAAATTACCAAATAAACTACTTAAAACAAACACTAAAATAACAACTAAATTTGACTTATCAGTAGCCGTTAGAAACTTCAAGAGAGGCGTTTGGAGTAACTAACGGTCCATAGGAGTGATGTCATGCAAGATAAAAAGGTTGACAGCCTTGAAGCTTCTCAAGCTTAGTTTTTTACTTTATCAGCACATCTGAATTTTCTTGAGCTGGCTTTGTACTCTCCTTTGATCCTACAAAGCAGATATGACTTGATTTTGTATTTATGGCCAAGCTGGTCCAGCTTGCACGAAGGTTCTCAAGCTTCCTAGTATGAAACAAACACTTTAAATGCAACATAGGAATAATCATGCTTTCCCTCTTTTAATACTTGAGACATTCCAACATATTTTGTTGCTTGGATTCTTCATTTAATGAAACTGAAGAACATTCAAGAAGAGTTAATGTGTTTGTCTTGAATTTGTTACGTTTTCCAATAACTTTCTCAAGCTTCATTCTTCTTTCACATTAGCCTTTTCAAGTACGAACTTATACTTCTAAGATATTTGTGAGGTCAACCTTCTTTTGACATTTGGTCAAACCTTTCTTTGACTTTTGGTCAAACCTTCTGTTGACTTTTGGTCCACCTTCTGTTGACTTGTTTTAAGCTTCTCATAATTTAACCTTCTCAAGGCTTTTCTACCATTGTATTTTACCAACATGTTAATCCAAGGTAAGACCATATTTTTCTATGTAAGGAAACCTGTTCTTAACACTTAACAAACATGTTAGATCACACTTTATTAGAAAACCTATATCTTATTTAGTTTGTATAATCAAAACCTAGAAAGAGATTCTTATTCCAACAATCTCCCCCTTTCTGGTGATTATAATCTTGTAGTAAGTTTTGAGTTTTTTATTATAAACATAGACTATTTAGCATGTTGATCATATTTTTGCAAATATGTTTTGATCAGATTTTTCACAACGATTTTTAAACATGTAAATCAATTTAAACATTGCCAGAAGGATGATTATCATATATCATATATCATGTAAAGCATTGTGAGTACAGAAATTTGATAATCATCATAGATACGTAAAACAGAAATTAAAACATAACATGTGATGTCACAAGGAGTGTGCCACAAGTCACATAGCAAAATATCCAAAAAAGTAGTTAAATTGTCATAATACAAACCCCAAATTAACTATCTAACTAAGTATCTAATACTAAAAACTTAATCTCTATTCTTCCCCTTTTGTCAACAACAAAAAGGAGACAGTCACCTGAGGAGTTTGAAGAGGCTGCAAGCTGAGGTATGTCTTCAAAGGGTTGAGGTTAAGGAAAGTCTGGTACTACCACATGCGGAATCATGGAAGAAACAACATTCTGCAGCATCCATTGCTGATATGCATAGTTCTTTTGTGCTTCAATCCAATTCTCTTGTTGCAAGATTCCAATGCTTCTGAGGAGATTGTTCTGCTGAGCTCTCATCTTCTTCTTTTGTTTCTCATGTTGAGCTCTCATCTTCCTCATAGCTTCCATTACATCCTTCTTATCCCTATAAGCCATTGAATCTTTCTTGTCAACTGAGGGCTTGCTACTTTGGGGTGCCTTCTCAGAAGATGCTAGAGGAGCATTTAAGGTCTGATAGTAGGATCCAATTGATCCAAACTTGGTATGCATGTCAGAAGCAAGTTTGGAGGGACCAGAAGCATCAAAAATTCTAGAAACAGATGAGTCATAGATTGGAGTTTGAGAGAACAGAAACTTGTTGATGTTCTCAGATGCTAGAGTGTTGCCTGGAGATGCCTTGGGATTTTCTTGCCACTGTGAGAAGGGATTCACAAAGTGTCCAGTTGAACCATGAACATCATGATGAATTGGACTAGTTGATGGAGCAGGAGTATTGAGCATCTATGTCAATGCTATAGAGACATGGAATTCAGGAATGATTTATTGGGGATTCACTGGTGTTTGGATGTCTGCAGAGTATTGAACAACTTCACTCACAGCTTGTGAGATAGGCGATAGTTGCTCAAATGGTTCTCCTTCTTCCATGCATGGAGGTTGATTTATATCTAGCTCCCCTAGAGCTTGACCACCTGGTGTTTCTTCTGAGAACTCTTGCACCCCTTGAGAGGAACCATATGGATCTAATGGTCCATTGGGAGAGAGTTGAGTGGCAATATCATCATCAGAAGGTTGCATTTCTGTAACAACAATGAGTTCCTCAATTGCAGGAACTTCTTCAGAAGGTTGCTTTGCACGATTCTCTTGAGTAGGGTCGTGAGCAGTGTTTTGAGGATGCATCAGAGGAGTCTCTTGTGAAGGTTGAGTTAGATTCCTTTGCAGCATGGACTTCCTTTTCAATGTAGAGAATTAGGTCAGTGCATGGATTAAGTTGAGAAGGTTGCTCCTGAGCTACATTGTTTTCAATGTCTTCACATGATTCTACATCCATAGGCTCAAAAGTATCTTCTTCATTTGCAGATAAGTGTTCAACAATTTCTTTCCTGCTATGAAAGGGTTCAGTATCCACATACATGTCTTTTGATGGTTGGGCAGAGTCTTTGATGGGAGACAGAGGGGTGTTGACAGTTTGTTCAGCACTTGTGATTGGTTCATTTTGAGTGGTGGCTTCATTTGGTTCTTTGTCTTGTGATGGAGGTGGTGAGTTTATGGTTGGTTCATTTTCATGTAATGATTCTAGGATTGGTTCTTCAGAAGGTTCCTTTGGAGAAGGTTCTTTAGTGGGTTCTGGAGAGGGGTTTGGAGATGGTTTTGGAGAGGATTTTGGAGAAAGTTCAGGAGAGGGTTCTTTCGCAGGTGATAGGTTAAGCTCTTTGTTGATATCTGGTTCCGTTTGTGGAGGGGTTTCTTCACTAGAGGATTTGGTTTGTGTTTAAGAAGGTTCAGCAGATAGTTCTATTTTCTCACTAAAAGGCTTAATCATCACCTATTTAGCATTTTTTGACCAAAACACAATTTTCTCTCTCATGCAACTTTCATTTACAAAAGAGGTTTTCTTTGATTTGAAGAGTTTGGTCAGAAACATGCCATAGGGAAGGGATGTGGTTTGCCTAAAGGTTTTGACTACATCAATCATGTAGTGGAAAATGATGTAGGGCAAGTTTATCACTTACCTCCTGTACACGTGATTCACTAGAAGCAGATCAGTAGGTTTGACTCTTTCATAGCTTCCTGCCCTAGGAACAAGAGAGTGAGCCACCATGTTATGCATGGTTCTTGCTTGATACTTCAATGCAGATGACACCAAGTTGTCCTTTGGGTCCTCCATCAGCTCTTTCAGAACATCTTCCTTGTTGATGGTCAACACATCGTACCAGTTGTCACCATACATAGATACACCAGAGTGAGGAATGTTTAGAGCACTAGCCAGCAACTTTGGGGTGATCACCATGGTAGTTCCTTTCACCTGAGATGTGAAGCTTGTCTTATCAGTGCTCACATTCATGCTTCCATAGAACTCTCTTACCATATCAGTGTAAATAAATTCCTCTTAAGACAAGAGATTTCCCCATCCTTGTCTTGCAATGTGAGGGAATAAATCCCAACCAGATTTCTTCATTTCTCCTAGCAAATAGATTCTCTCATATAGAATGCCTCGTTTTTCCCATTTCTCATGATCATATATCTAATTCTACCTGAATTCCGTTATTTTACTTATTTACCAATCCCTTTACTAAAGGTATTAATCCGTTTGGTCATTCACGATTAATATTCTCTTTCTTAAATTAACCCTCGTTTGGTCATGCAAGAATTTAAATTCTGGAAAAGCATAAAGAACAAAAAGGTTGAATGATTGGAAGACTAAAATTAAAGTTTGGTCATGCAATAATTATAGTCCCAATTATCCTCTAGGTCCACCAACTAATTGCAGTACGATCGCTGATCAACTAATTGATTATGAACATGCAAAGGGTGATCATTCCTAAGTATGTGATTAAATTAATAGGACAATATTAATTAAAATAAAAATAAGAAGGGTTAAATATGATTTTGGTCCCTATAAAATTTGGTTTTTTTGTTTTTAGTCCCTAAAAAAATTTTACCAACTTTTGGTCCCTATAAAATTTTGTTTTTTCTTTCTTTTAGTCCCTCTGGACTTTTAATAGCGCTTATAATAGGTCAAAAAAGTGCTATTAAAAGAAAGTAAGAGCTATTAAAAGTCCTCAAGGACTAAAAACAAAAAATCCAAATTTTATAGGCACTAAAAGTTGATGAATTTTTTTTTAGGGACTAAAAACAAAAAACTCAAATTTTATAGGGACCAAAAACATATTTAACCCAAATAAGAATTCAAATCAGAAATTAGAACATAAAAAGGTCTCTAAGCAAGCAAGATTCACCTAAGACCCTAGAAGAGGATTTAGATATCCATAATAGCCAAGAACAATAAAATTAAAATAAGGTTTATGAATTACAAAAATAAGAATAACCCAGAAGTAGAGAAAGTCTTAATCCTTGTCTTCAATCTCCTTTTTCTACTCCAAAGCTCTCTCACGGTGTGAAAAACGGTACCAAAATATCTTTTTCTCCTTCTCCGATGTGTTGCTGTCACTACCGCTTCTGATTGGAATTCAGTGAGCGGCGCTCCAAGTGTAATGTACCGCTCTCTATTTAAAATCATGCCAAGCTCCCTTTTTATATTGGGTACCTAGGGTTCCATGCAATTTCCTCCAAGTAATCACGTTTCTTCTTTTAATTGCAAGAGCACCTTTTTATTTTCATCCCTAAATATTAGGATTCAGATCCTTCCTAAATATCTGTTGCTTGCTATCCACCCCATACCTCTTTCATTCTCAACAAATTGGCCGTATGGCCTTTATTGATTTCATGGGCTTTAAGCCCTTTTCTTCTCTTCACTTATATATATATATATATATATATATATATATATATATATATATATATATATACTAGAACTTGTACCCGTGCATGCATATATATATATATACTAGAACTTGTACCCGTGCATGCACGGGCGAAGTAGATTAACAATCTAGCTAACATAATATATATATATATATATATATATATATATATATATATATATATATATATATAGTGAGTATACTTTATTTTGTTAACTGCATAAACCGATATAACTAACTTAATATATACAATTAAGGATACATTTGTTCTTAGGAATAATTTACTATTTATAAAGTAATTTCCTCTTCTTTGTTTCTTATGGGATATTATAGCGAGACAAAAAACACTCTTGACAGTTACTACATTGGTAGTTACTGAGAGTTTCATAAACCTGCAAAAATAAGAATAACTGCTACCTATTAATAAATAATGCTAACAGTAGAAATAATAATTAGATGCAACACTAACTTTTGAAAGTAATACCAATATTGGTGAATAATAACATCATTTCCTTAACGGTAGCATGCACCAAGTTAAAAATTATACAAAACATCATTTCCTCTTGTTTTAACAAATTTCCTATTAAGAATTTTTTATGGTCTTCTAAAGTACGTGGGGGGTTTTCTAAAAGAGTGGTGTAGCAACCGAAAAATCCGTGAAATGGATCTCCGATGTTGAGACCAGATGAGTTCAATAGTCAGTTATGTATAGGGAATGTATTAGCACCCCACGACATCCTTCGTAAGGAAGGTTACATTATAATTAGTTGCGTAAAATTAATGTTAATTTTAGAAATGCTTATTTTTACCCATTTTATTATTAATTAAAAAAAAGAAAGTTATTTTTTTTTTGAATTTAAGAAAAGGATTATTTAAAAGAAGACTCAAAAAAGTCTTTTGTTGCACTTAACAGAAGTGGACCCCCCTCTGCTACAACGTATCTCCGAGTAGAGAATCAAATGCTACGTAGTTCTTAAGTAGAAAAAAGTTTGTGTTTTTGTTTTTAAATATTCTTATAGGGGTTCTTAGACTTTGGAGCTGTAGGAGCTGTACAGGTTATTCGTTCTAAAATTCTAACTAACCCAATTGTACAATCGGCTTAATCCCCTATTTTTAAAAGTTAGTTTTTTTAAAAGAATAATAGTTTGTGTATTTGTGTTTCTTGAAATAAAAATATTCATTTTTGTTTAATAACGATTTTAGGACTTTCGAGTTGTACAGCTCATTGGTCCTAAAATACTGACCGACTCGATCGTACAATCGACTTAATCCCCTATTTATTTTGAAGATATTTATTTATTTGTTTATATATATTTATAATATAAAAAAGATTGGTTGGAGGAAAACGTTATTTTGTTAAAAAGAGATAATCTAGAAAAGATATGTATTATAAAAAGGAATTGGTTTATTTTATTTTTTTAAAGAAAAGGAAGGGAGTTTGAGGCTAATTCGTCGCAGTGACAGTAATGCTGTTTATGGACACCCGGTTGCCGGGTTCGATCCACATTGGGTGTCGAACCTTGGTTTTCCAACTTGTGTGTGTTAGGTCCTGACACTTATCAGTCCGACCATAAGAGAAAAAAAGAAAAGGAAGGGAAAAAATGTAAAGTAGGGCTGGACAATATTTTAAACCCGACCGCTACCCGCTAAAACCGAGATACATTGTGTTGTCACGTGTGGGTCGGTGCGAGTGACGAGTTTAAAGTTCAAAAATACAGCTCATAATGGTTACACATGGGCGGGTCTGGTTCTTAAATTTTCAACCCAAGCACAACCGAACCCGCCCGTTAGTTGGTTGTCATACAAAGTCACACACCCCTTCAATTAATGCTTGCTCTGCCCAAGACTGCAACCCAACTGTAAAAAGGATGCATAAATATAATTTTATTATTTTCAAGAGAAAATCCACTTTTCCTATCAATTGCCTTTACTCTCTCCACTCACCACTGTAGTATTTGATTTTTTTCTCTCTCTCTCTCCATTCACTTTTCTTCACCTTTTCTCGGTTACTTCATTTGATTTTTTTTCTCTCACATTCACCTTTCATCTTCTCCTTTTCTAAGATTTCATTTAATTTCTCTCTCTCATATTCACCTTTCATCTTCTCCTTCACCAAAAATCCTGTAAATGGCTTCGCAGAGTCTAAGCTCGTCAGAGAATCATCTCATCCAGCTTCATCATTCCTTTTAGTGTGCTATTTCTTTTCTTCTCATAATCCGGCCAAACTGCCCGCCTAACCCGCACCACACTGTCAAACCGCAACCGCGAAACCGCAGCCTCAAATGGTCGGAAATGGGAGAAGGTTTAAACTTTCTGGTTATCTTCGGTTCTTTGATTTCTTAACCGAATCCAAGTAACCCCCGTTTGTCCACCCCTTGTAAAGTGGGTGCAGTAGTCAAAGGTAGGTGTAATAAGTTTCAGGGGATTGTATCATTAAATGGGGGAGGTGCTGCGTAAAAGTGAGGTGGGTGAGGGAAGGAATCTGATTTTTTTAATTTTAAAATAAAATAAAATATTAAAATGGGAGATATTAAAGGGAAAGTGAGTTTAGAAGAAACCTGATTTCTTCCTCTAGTCTCCAGCGCCGTGTCTTCATCACCATGAGAGAAAGAGAACTCACATCACCATGAGAGAGAGAGAGAGTGGGAGAGAAAGAGAGGGACTTCGAGTGAGAGAGAGAGAGAGGAAGAAAGGGAGAGTGGGGTGCGAACACTGAGGTGAGAGGGGAGGTTCGCCGGAGGTGATGGTTCTGTGGCGGCGGGCCTCGCCAGTGATTCCGACGGCGATGGGAAGGGCACCATGGCCGGAGTTCAGATTCTTCTCCTCTTTTTTGTGACAAATCTGGTTGTGGGTTTTTTACCAAATCTCTTTTTTATCTTACTTCTGTGTTTTCCCCTTTTATCCCCTTCAGTTCATTAACCGTGGTTCTACTTGACACATGCGCACCATTACTATTCATCAACAGTACCACAACACTATTCACCCCCTCATTCTCCTACTACCTTTACCCCATTTTCTGGTTAAACACAACACTCCAAAAAGAGCACCTGCACATGGCCATTTTACTGTGCAAACACTCTATTCCAAACCATATTCAAAATAAACCAGCGGGAACAAAAAAACCATGAAAATTTCATGAAAAACTTGGCGGAAATACCACTATTTACCTCGTAGATTCTAATATATTTATATATATATATATATATATATATATATATATATATATTCCTAATAGCTTTGAAATGAACTATCATATTTCTTTCATATTTTCTTCCTTTCTGCAAAATAAAGAGCAAATTAAGTTAGTGATTTATATAATTAGTATATAATTGCTTTAAAAGTAACCCAAAAATATCTTTAAAAATGCACTAAATTAGAGTTTATCAAGAGTGGTTTTGGATGAATTGGATTCAGAAGGTGTTGGTTATGACGAAGGAATAGGAGGAGGAAGAGACAATTCCTCTTTCAATTTTGGTGGCACTATTTCAGGTTGAGGATTTGGGTTCAAACGCACATCTGCGGCTTTTGTTCTTGCCATTTCAGAATTTTGGGAGAAGGAAGATGAGGGAGTGAGAGAGTGGGATTGAACGGAGTGTCTGGTGAGATAGAGTGGTTGGAAAAGATGAAGAATGATATTGATTTGATAGAAGAATGTTTTTGCAGGGAGTGGGTAGGAATTAAGGCTGATTCTAGTTGTTAGGAGTGGACGGTTTAGGTAGTTATGACAAGACATAACTATACTGCCAGTTTTAATTTTAATTAAAATTGTTCCCGTTTTCTTCACCAATAGTTCCCTAAAGATTCAACCTACTCAAATGAAGTTTCTCAAGTGAACCTTCTTATTAGTTGAGAAGGTTGGGGTTTTTGACAATTCAATATTCTTAGGGACATTTTGAAATGTGCAAAGCCTCTTTAATAAAATTGTAACTTTCTTCTAATAGAAGCTTGGTAAAAATATTAGCTAGTTTATGCTTGATGTCAATAAAAATTAATTCCACATCCTTTTTCTGAACATGATCACGAATAAAATGATGTTTAATATCAATATGTTTTGATCTTGAATGTTGGATGGGATTTTTTAATAAATTGATGGAACTAGTATTGTCACAATAAATGGGAATACATGTGTACCTTAAAGAATAGTTCTCCAATTGATTCTTGATCCAGAGCACTTGTGAACAATACCTAGCAGCAGATACATATTCTGCTTCATTTGTTGAAAGAGCAATTGAATTTTGTTTTCTACAAGACTAAGATATTAAGGATTCTCCCAAAATTCGACAAGAGCCATTATCTGTATTACAATAACCAGCTAGATCCAAATGAGTATTTTAATTTCTTTTACCATAATCCAGTTTGGTTGTTCCAACCAAGTATTTGAAGATTCTTTTCACAGCAGTAAGATGAGATTCTTTTGGAGAAACTTGAAATCAAGCACACAGGCCATCAGAAAACACAATACATGGTCTACTGGTATTTAAGTACAACAATGACCCTATCATACCTCTGTCTTCCTTCTGAGATACTAGTTTTCCCTCCTCTTCATCCTTCTCAACTTGAGTGGAGGGATGCATACGTGTTGCCATGGCTTTGGCCTCATTCATTTTATATTTCTTGAGAAGGTCTTTAATATATTTTTCTTGAGAAATGAAAATGTCTTCATCAAGTTGTTTTATTTGCAAACCAAGAATGAATCTTAACTCACCAATCATACTTATTTCAAACTCACTTTTCATACGATTTCCAAAATCTTTGTATAGTTTTTCTTTTGTTGATCAAAAAATAATATCATCTACATAAATTTGAACAATCAACAATTCTTTATCAAGATATTTTTTGAATAATGTAGTATCAATTTTTCCTCTTGTAAAGTTATTTTTGATCAAGAAGCTACTCAACCTTTCATACCAAGTTCTAACAGCTTGTTTGAGCCCATATAGAGCTTTAGTAAGTTTAAAAACATGGTTGGGTTTCTTTTGGTCAACAAAACCAGGAGGTTGATTGACATACACTTCTTCATTTAAAAAGCCATTTAGAAAAGCACTTTTAACATCCATTTGAAATAGGTTGATGTTTTTGTGAGCAGCAAATGCAAGGAAAATTCTAATAGCTTCTAACCTTGCTTCACGAGCAAAGGTCTCATCATAGTCAATATATTCCTGTTGATTGTACCCTTAAGCAACAAGTCTTGCCTTATTTCTCACCACCTTACCATTTTCATCCAACTTGTTTCTGAACACCCATTTTGTCCCTATGACTAATTGATGCTTTGGAGGTAGAACTAAGTTCCACACTTCATAGCTTCTATCCATGATTGATCTTGTATAGCTTCATTTATGGACTTAGGTTCAATCTGAGAAATGAGAGTCGTTGCAGCAGCATTGTCTTTGAATGAAATTCTGGTTCTAACAAGATCTGAAGTGCTTACAATGATTTGATCTTGTGGATGATGGACTACCATTCTCCAACTTCTTGGCATTTGAGAAGGTTGGTCAGTATCTTTGTTTCTATCTTGAGAAGGTTGTGAGGGTTTTCCTTGTTCATCCTTCTCAGACCTGTTTTGATTCTCTTGACTATCTTCTTTGCTATTGTTGACATCATCAATTACTTCATTTGAACTGTTAGTTTCACTAAAACTAACATGCATGCTTTCTTCTACAGTTTGAGTCCTAAGGTTATATACTCTATAAGCCTTAGATGTTGTTGAATATCCCAGAAAAATTCCTTTGTCTAACTTAGAGTCAAACTTTTCCAAGTTGTCTTTATGTTCAAAATGAAGCAAGTGCAACCAAATACACGAAAGTAGGCAATGTTTGGTTTACTATTTTTCCAAAGTTCATAGGGGGTTATCTCAAAAAATTTCCTAATAGAAACTATTCAAGATGTAACATGTTGTATTTATGGCTTCTGCCCAAAAATATTTTTCAATTTTTGAATCATTCAGAATAGTTCTTACCATTTCTTGCAAAGTTCTATTTTTCCTTTCTAGAACACCATTTTGCGGAGGTGTTCTAGGGCAAGAGAAATTATGAGAAATGCCATATTCTTCACAAAAGTTTTGAAAAGAAATATTTTCAAATTCTCCCCCATGATCTCTTCTTAAAGAAATGACATTTGTCCCTTTTTCATTTTGAACTTTCTTTAGAACTACTTTAAATGATTCAAAAGCTTCATCTTTATTTTTCAAAAACAGAACCCAAGTAAATCTAGAGAAATCATCAACAATCACAAAACCATATCTCTTTCCACTAAGGCTAGTAGTTTTGGTTGGACCAAATAAATCAATGTGTAATAAATTCCGTGGTTTATGAGAGGTGACCACATTCTTTGGTTTAAAACTGGATTTAGCATGTTTTCCATGAACACATGCTTCACACACTTTATCTTTTTCAAAATTAAGTTTAGGTAGCCCTCTGACTAGTTCCTTTTTGGAAAGCTTTGATATGGTTTGCATGCTTGTGTGACCAGCTCTTCTGTGCCAAATCCATTTGTCATTTTCAAAAGACATAAGATAGGTTTCTTGGGATAATTCATCAAGACATAAACTATATAGATTCTTATTCTTTGATGTAGTAAATAAAGCTTTACTAGAAGAGATTTCCTTAATAAAACATTTATCAGATTTAAAGGATACTTTATGACCACTATCACTTAACTGACTAATACTAAGTAAATTGTGTTTCAAACCTTCTACATACTAAACATTTTTTATTTTGGGAGAAGAAGAGTTACCTATAGTACCTATACCTTTGTTGCAAGCTTTATCATCATTGCCAAAGACAACATAGCCTCCATCCATTCTCTCCATAGAGAGAAATTTATCCTTCTCTCCTATCATGTGCCTTGAGCATCCACTTTCTAAGAACCACAGCTTTTTCTTGGATGCTAAGAGGCGTTCTTGTTTCAGAGGGTAGTAAAGATTTAGGTACCCAGAGTTTCTTGGGTCCTTGTTGGTTAGTTGTCTTCCAATAGAAATTTTCTTAACTTTGAAGAAAGCAAAAATGTCATGACCAAACATCTTACAATTTGTGGATTTCAATTTTGTTTTTCTAGCTTTTAAGACAGTTTTAGAACTTTGTCCCACATGTCTTTCTATAGGTTTTTCAAAAGAATTTTGATTAGATGTGGCTTTTTCTTTAGTCATCATTGAGAGTTTGTCTTTGAGAAGGTTATTTTGTTTTTCAAGATCTTAAAACCCTAAGTTTGATTTTTCAGTTAACATCTCAATGGACAGAAGATGTTGTTCAGCAATCCTAGCATGTGAATGCCTAAGTGAATGAATGGTTTTAATCAAATGTTCATTTTGTTTGTGAAGTTCCTCATTTTTTCTTTTTTCTTCATAAAGTTGATTTTTGAATTGAATATCCACATCTTTGAGATAAAGTATTTGAATCAGCCAATAAATTTTCAAAAGCATATTCAGTTTCTTTGCATGATGCACAAGTAGATTGTCTAAAAGTAGTTACCTCTTCTAGATCAGAATCAGCCATGAGACATGTGTTGGTTGATTCCTTACTTGATGTAGGATATGTTTGAGAAGGTTCTTCAGAGTTTGCCATGAGTCAGAACTGAGCTGCTTCTTCTTCATGACCTGAGTCAGATTCCTCTTAGTCATCTCATGTAGCAAGTAGTGCCTTCTTCCTTGGTGGAAATTTTCTGTTGCCTCCTTTGAGTTTAGGACATTCATTTTTGAGGTGCCCAGGATTGTTGCATTCATAGCATACAGGAGGAGTTTTGCTTGTGCCTTCTCGTTTAGACTGATCTTTCTTGAAGAAGGGTCTTCTATTGTTTTTTTTCTGAGATCCCATCTTCTCAATATTGTGGAGATTAGAGGCATTTCCTCTTCTTCATCAGTGTTATCATCGTAATTATCATCATCATCATCATCCTCATCATCATCATCATCATCATCACTTTCTTCATGAGTTTCTTCTTGAGCTATAAGTGCCAAAGCTTTAGAAGGTTGAGGGGATTTTTGAGAAGCCTTAAGTGCAATGGTTTTAACCTTCTTTGGATGAAGTTCATCAACGATTTCTTGCTCATGCAGTTTTAAGGATCCTAGTAGATCTTCTATTTTGAGAGTAAACATATATTTTGCTTCAGTTATAGCAGTCACTTTGGATCTCCATACTTTTGGTAAGCATCTTAGAAGCTTTCTGAGTTTAGCTTGATTTGAGTAGGTGTTTCCCAGTGAATTCAGATAATTTCTAAGATCGTTTCTTGCTCTTCCATTTTGAATGTTTCAAATTTATGGATGAGAAGATTGATCTTAGCTTCCTTGACTTGATCAGTTCCTTCATGGGCAGTCTTTAATGTATCCCAGATCTCCTTGGCAGTTTGTTTCCTAACTACTTTATCATATTCACTTCTACCTAAAGCACATGATAGAAAGAACTTAGCTTTAGAATTTAGAAGTATCATGCGTTTGTCCTCAACATTCTAGCTAGCTTTGGGCTTTGGAGTTGTTTCTCCTTCAGCATTGATTGTAGAGGGAACATAGGGTCCATATTCAACAATACACCAGAGACCAGTGTCTTGTGATTCTAGAAACAGTGTCATTTGATCCTTCCAAGAACTTAGCTTTAGAGTTTAGAAGTACCATACGTTTGTCCTCAACAGTCCAACTAGCTTTGGGCTTTGGAGTTGTTTCTCCTTCAACATTGGCTGTAGAGGGAACATAGGGTCCATCTTCAACAATACCCCAGAGATCAGTGTCTTCTGATTCTAGAAACAACCTCATTTGATCCTTCCAATAATAGTAATGTTCACCAGTGAATCCAGGAGGTCTGTTTGCAGAAGCTCCTTTAGGGAGGAACATAACAGAGTTTGGATCGTTCATCACTTCCTTCAGGATCTTTCCTCTCACACTGCAAAGTGTGCTCAACCCTTAGAAGTGAGCTCTAATGCCAATTGAAGTGACTAAATTACACAAGAAGGGAGTTTGATTTGTGTGCCCTTTTAAATCTTGATTTCTGAGACCTTCTTAAAACAATTCTCAAGATGAACTTGGATATGAGAAGGTTAGTGGTAATATTAATTCACACAGTATCAAACCTTCTCTAATAAAGAAGGACAAATAATAATAAGCCTAAGTAAGAGATATAATAGTTTTAACTTGGTTTTAGGTTTAAAACAATTATGCTTAGTTAAAACTGTGTTGAGGAGGTTGAATGAAATAACCTTCTCTTGGTTTGAAAAACAACAAGTGATTTAGCAGGTGAATAAATACTATGGAAAGCTAGTAAATAACACAGTAGAGTTACAGAGGTTCACCAAGACTTGGCTACGTCCTCTCCTCAATTCCTTGTGAGTATTTCTACTATTTTCCAAATAGCTATTACACTTACTTTTGATCAAACACAAAAGACTTACACAACACTAGCTTCTGATCACACACAAAAGCCTAGTGTACTCTTACACAGCAGCACCCTGCTGTATTCCACCACTTAGAAACTCTCTTCTAGTTTCCTAAGAGTCTCCTCAATCAAGTAGTTTGATGAGATGCTTACAAGATAGTGTTTACAATAAGGGGTTTGGGTTTTGGGATGTTTAAGAGCTTGAAATAAAGTCAGATACATTGAAAACAATTAAAACAATGATACTAAACAAGCTAGCACACACTCAACAAAGATATCCCAGAAATAAACTTAAAGAAGCTTTGAGTGTGGGATGAGAAAGTTGATTGCTTTGAGAAGCCTGAACTTGTGTAGGTTGCAATAAACTCTCATGCTTTGAAACTTCAGAATGGAACTCTTAAATAGCCCCGGAGATCGAATATAGCCATTAGAAACTTGAAGAGAACCGTTTGGGGTAACCAATGGTCCATAGGAGTGATGTGATGCAAGATAAAAAGGTTGACAGCTTTTGAAGCTTCTCAAGCTTAGTTTTTTACTTTATCTGCACATCTGGACTTTCTTGATCTTCCTTTGTACTCTCCTCTGATCCTACAAAACAGCTATGACTTGATTTTATACTTATGGCCAGGCTGTTCCAGCTTGCACGAAGCTTCTCAAGCTTCTTAGTATGAAACAAACACTTTAAATGCAACATAAGAATAATCATGCTTCCCTCTTTTAATGTTTGAGATATTCCAATATATTTATTGCTTGGATTCTCCATTTAATGAAACTGAAGAACATTCAATAGGAGTTAATGTGTTTGTCTTGAATTTGGTACGTTTTCCAGTAACCTTCTCAAGCTTCATTCTTCTTTCACATTAACCTTCTCAGAATGAACTTATACTTCTAAGATGTATGTGAGGTCAACATTCTTTTGACTTCTTGCCAAACCTTCTGTTGACTTTTGGTCAAACCTTTTGTTGACTTGTGGTCAAACTTCTGTTAATTTGGTCAAACCTTTTGTTGACTTGTTTTAAGCTGCTCATAATTTATCCTTCTCAAGGCTTTTCTACCCTTGTATTTTACCAACATGTTAATCCAAGGTAGGGCCATATTTTTCTATGTAAGAAAACTTGTTCTTAGCACTTAGCAAACATGTTAGATCACACTTTATTAGAAAACCTAAATCTTTCTTAGTTTGTATCATCAAAACCTAGAAAGAGATTCTTATTCCAACGCCAGCAACTTCACAGTCTGAGCCTCCTGCCGACTCAGATCAGCCTCCTTGACAAAATAACCCTTCTTCTCCAACTTGAAGTGTTCCTGGCACCAAGATAGGGGAAATAGACTCTTCATGACCTCACCTCGATCCTTGAGCTCCGCAATTTCCTTCTTTGAAGCGTCGTTTACCGGCACCATGTAGAAGAAACCATATTTAAAGGCCCTTACCGAGTCCTTGACAGGCTCGAAGAAGGAACGATCCATATTGCGATGTAGCCCTATCTGACCTTGCTTGTTAAAGCTGGCCTTAGGTCGGCAGAAAACATTGAATATATGGAAGAACATTTACGTCCGAAAAGATCGCCCCATCGCCGACATCACGATCTCAAAGGTGTTGACGAACCCCCAAGTATTGGGCGTGAGCTACGAATGGGGCACCTGTAAGAATTGAAGAATCCTCCTCTTGAACTCGGAGAACGGGATCCTCATCCCCATCTTCCTGAAACAGGAAGCATGAACGAAGAACTTCAGTCCTAAAACCACAGAGCAAGCGGCATCGTCTTGAGAGGCAAGCTTGAGCTCCCACTCTTGCCCTTGGGCACCCACAAACTTCTTAAATTTCTGAAGAGCAATCGGATGGCTACGAATGATGCTATAACTAGATATCGCAGTCCAGATATCACTT
The DNA here is from genome assembly GCA_963573325.1 of Astragalus glycyphyllos. NCBI lineage: Eukaryota > Viridiplantae > Streptophyta > Magnoliopsida > Fabales > Fabaceae > Astragalus > Astragalus glycyphyllos. Next base: position 20,022,480 of record OY754310.1, read on the forward strand.
GAAAACCAGTTATAAGGATCTTCAGCCTAGGGCACCTCAACCTCCTCTTGGGCTCCGACCTCATCCGCAGCCGCTTCCGCTGGATCCCAGTGTTATGCAGGAAGATGGAAATTCCATACTGCATTTGTCAATGGCATTATCCCTACTACATTGTCAAGGGCAGACGCTCGTCCCGTAGATGCCAAAATCAGGGAATTTGATGGCGGGGGCGTTAAGGTTGAACCACTGGCATTAACTCTATCGGACACACTTTTCGAAGTCGACCTAACGACTGCGTGAACCTCAGCGGACCTCTTCAAAGGCAGCTTGCCAGGAGGAACCGTGCGTCGCCTCGGAGAAGTTTTGATGTTCACCATTTAAACCTGAGAGAAAAGCGAACTAGTCTCAAAAACCTGGGCTTGAACTTAGAAGAAGATACTCGGAAAGGCCTTACAGGAGGCTAAATGTCAGCACAATATAGAACGGAACCGCTGTAAGAATATTGACGTCTGAAGCCTAGAGCTCAACTTCAGCTCGTCGTAAGATGATGTCGTCCAAAACTCACTAAACTCAGGAGAATTCAGAGGTGAAGAAGTAGAAATACATAGAAGGATTGACATTGAACATCTATTTGTAAGGGAATTGAACCCGACAGATGAAACGACACGACCCATCCCAAGGAAACTAATGATCAGACGCTAGGATCAATGTAGTCATTAATTACAAGACGTTTCGTTTCAGCCCAACTTCACATCTTCCCGACACCATGACACGTGGCAACCCAGGTGCTTTTGAGTCAAACCTTTGGTCCTCTGATCCCAAAGACTACCTCTGATCCTGGAGTTGTCACTGGCAGATACGCGTCACTCAAGCTGAGGCCTCACTTCCATGATCGACCTCGACTTGGGGGGAAACTGTTCCGGACTGGGCCAAGAGGCCGAATCCGCTTGGTAAACGACCCAATACGCGAATGGATCCGGTCCAACGAACACATGACTGCGCGAACTCAAGATCAAGGGTCCTAATTACTTCGCCCCGATCCAATGGCTCGGAATCGGGCAAGACCTGGGAAGCTCCCTAGCCCACATCTTTAAATACTACCCTACCCTACAGAATCAGGTATGCCTCTCTCATTTGTACCTCTCACTGACTTCTGATTGCTGACTTTAGCATCAGAGTGTCTGCAGCCTGATGGTACCCAACTCTTCCGAGTCCAACCTCGGAAGAAGGCGACGCTGACGCAGACTATCTCGGAATATTCCGAATCACGAAGCACACATCCGACCTCGTGCCAGGAAATTACTATCTCAAGACACAGAATACCAACCGCCGATCCAGGATCCCAGATCCCGAGGCAAGGTACACAACAGTTTATCATGACACTGTACGTAATTTGTCACGGTTTTTTTCTTTCACCAAACTGGTTATTGAGGAATTTGCTTTGCGTATCTAAACATCTAAAAGTTTTCTGGACCCTAAAGTACTCCAAAACAAACAGCTTAGTATCACACCTTACGTATTTTGTCACAAATTTTCTTTATTTTTCATCAAACAGGTTATTGAGAAACGAACTTCGCGTATTTAAATAGTTGAAATATTTTCTTGACCCTAAAGTACCCTAAAGTACACTGGTTAGCGTTGAACTTTGCGTATTTTGTCACAAACTTATTATTATTTTTGACCAAACCTTTGAACAATTAATTTTTTTTTGAATCTTAAACTACCTCAAAACACACTGCTTAACATCACACTTTACACATTTTCTCATGAATTTGTTTTTTCCTAAACTGGTTATTGAGAAACGAAAGTTGCGTATTTGAACATCTAACATTTTTTTCCTGGATTCTTTGGTATCCCAAAATACACTTCTTAGCGTCGCATTTTACATATTTTGTCTCGAATTTTTTTTGACCTAATCGATTATCGAGGAACGAACTTAGCCTATTGGAACATCTAACTTTTTTTTCCAAACTTTAAAGTAATATTATTTTAAAAGTGAAAAACATTAAAAATATGAAAAAAAAAATTGAAGAAAAAACTGCATTAAAATATGAAGAAAAGAAATAGCGGCATTTGGAGTAAATAAGCTTGAAGTTGGGGCCTAAAAAGTTGCTGCATTTTGGCACCACAAAATGACAAGCCGCTTATCAGATATAACTAGCCCCATATCCCTGCGATGCACGGGGTTGGCTCAATTTCTTTTTTTAACTGTACAGAGAGTTTGTCCACTGCGGGAATTGAACTCGGGAGCATCGAGTCGACCCTGTATCCAATTGTAGCTTGTACCAGTGGACCAACAGTGTTGGTTTGTAAAATATATAGTCAAATAACTGTGAATAAAAATTAAATTATAACTATAAATTAAATAAGAATATTATAAAATTAAAAAAGAATATTAACAAAGACGTTGAAATTAAACATCCATAGATAATAAGAAGAAAATGTCTAAAAATTTTAATAACATAATCCATAATTATCAAATGTAAATATAAAAACTTAACCCGTAATTAGAAAGAAAAGAATACAACACACTTAGAAAGTGAAATATGTGTGTATCATGTAGGGTTGAATGAAAATCACCAATAAAATAGAAGCAGCTATACAAAGTTGAAAAAAGATGATGGGGTTGTACTGTAAATGTGGCTGAAGTTCCTACTGAGTAAATGTTGCAACGCGGTACACAAATATAGAAAGTTGGAAGAATATTAACAATGACGTTGAAATTAAACATTCATAGATAATAGGAAGAAAAAGCCTAAATAAAATAATTAAACATTTCATATTTATCAAATGTAAATATTAAAACTTAACCCATAATTAGAAAGAAAATAATACAACACAATTAGAAATTGAAACAGGTGGATATCATATAGGGTTGGATGAAAATCACCAATAAAATAGAAGCAAACTATACAAAGTTGAAAAAATATGATGGGAGTTTTTCTGTAAATGTGGCTGAAGTTACCGCAAATATAAATGATTCAACGGGGTACTCGAATATAGAAAATTGAAAGAATATGATGTGAGGTTTTTGTAAATGTGGTTGAAGTTTTCGTGAATAAAAATTAAATTATAACTATAAAGCACTTTATGTATCTTGTCAAGATTTTTTCACCAATCCAGCTATCGAGGAACATACTTTGTGTATTTGAATAATTAAAATGTATTCTGAACCATAAAGTAGACCAAATCACACTGTTTAGCATATCACTTTATGCATGTTGTCATAAAATTAAATCTTTTTTTTCATCCGATCGATTATTGAAGAATAAACTTCACATATTTAAACATCTAAAATATTTCGAGACTGTAAAGTACGGTAGAACCTTATTAAAACATAAAAGCAGAAAAAAGGAAACAAACTAAAATAGAAAAAAAGGAAAAAAGGTAGAACCTTATTAAAACATAAAAGAAGAAAAAAGGAAACAAACAAAAAAACAAAAAGAAGAAAAAAAAAACAAAGGAAAAAAAAGGCATTTGGTGCCTAAGGCTGCCAAGCGGCTTTAGATTTAAAAGATAATATAGATATCTGTCTTTTTATCTTTATATTATATTTTCTCAATTTCACGGTACATATCATTTTAATATTATTTATATAAATATATACAGTAGAAAAATTAATAATCTATGTTATTTATTTTTGATGGAATCATTTATTTTCTTTCACTCTTACTTTACATTTATTTCATAATACTTTTCATTTATAAATTTTAGGATTAAATATATTTGTTCAGGACTGGGTCGAGGGCCCAATTTTGATCCTGGGCCAGAGCGCGGCCCAATATGAGCCAGTCCACCACGAAGGCAAGGCATTGACTTTTAGATAAGTGGTGACCTATATGCCACTGTTATCAATGGTGAACGCTGCTTCGCCATATCCGACAGTCGCTATGCAGCCTTACGATTATGTGCAACCAACCCCTGAGGCAGGCCTAAAGGCTATAAATAGAGGTCAACCCCCTAAGCCAGGTACACACTCATTCTCTCACACCTCAATATGAATTTCTACTTCTGACTTGGGCGTCAATGTGTTATTGCAGGTACTACCCCTAGGGTTGAGCTCTGAGGAACGACCTCAATAGCAGCGCCCTACCAACTATTCAAGGTCCTCCGAGGTTTCAAATAAGGTAGAGATCAATATTTTTAGTCTAAGTAAAATTTGACCATTATACTTTTAATCTATATAAAAAATTTGATTACTTTTGTCCCCTACATTTTCTTCATCAATATTTTTAGTCCCTCAAGACTCTAGTATATAGCTTTTTTTGACCTTAGCTCTAAGAGGTAATAAAAGTCATGAGACTAAAAATATTGACAGATAAAAATATGAGGACTAAAAGTGAGTGAAATTTTTTATTGAAACTAAAAAGGAAATTTTCAAATTTTATTGGAACAAAAACATACTTAACACTAAAATTTATATTAACATAGAATACTTTTATATAGTTTATTTAAAAATGTTCTTTATATTATATAAAATTCTATTAATGTTGTCCCATTTGTTTTCCAAAATAATGGACCATTATGGAAACAAACACATGGGTATGATTTGTTTTTACATAAACAATAATCACAATAAAAAAAATATATTATTTTAGAATATTGAGGGACAAAATCAATCATATTTTTTCTATGGGTGTATTTCTTTTTCTAACACAGTAACATTTTCCATTAAAAAAAATTGTTCCTACTGAAAGACAAAAAGTTACACATTTATAGAGATACAAACGCAAATGAGAAACAAACTTCTCATTTATGGTAGTCTAGGGTATCCGATCCAAGCCAAGCCTTATAGTTCAACAATTCATACTTTTTTTAGAGGCAAAGAAATTTGTTAATCAGAGTACAAATGGTACTCCAATCCTTACAATCACAGTCAATTATATGGGACGTCGTTAAAACCTCTCAAAGCCAAAACCCAATGAAAAAAAGACCTAAAGAGGAAAAAGAGTACACAAATGAAAGAAAAAACTGATTACAAATATACCAAACAACACCGACACAGATAAATCATGCATCCACCAATTCGACTCTCAATCACTCACTCTAGTGCTATTAACACCATATGATCGTGCAATGCTATCTATCTTTTTGCTAGTCATATTATCCTTGATAATCTGTAAGAAAACGGAAAAACATAAAGAGATAATGAGTTTGTTAATCCAACAACATATTTAAAACAACTAATTATCCTTGCCCCCTCCCCCACCTTATGTCCCCCTTTTTCGGTTCCGACCTCCTCATCCTCTCTGCCTTTTCTCCTCCCCCTTTCATTGTTAGTTGTTTCTCTCTTCCTCTATTCGCTGGGTGATTCGTGGTTCTTGATCCAGTCACTGGGTATTTCAGTGGTTCGATCTATTCCTAAATAGAGGTGTTATTTCCGAATCTGGATACAGGACCAACGTTGTCGTCGCTGTTGAGGAGGCCATCGAGACGTGTGATGATGCCATTCAAGAGGGAGTTTTTGACAACGAAATGGTTCTGTCAGCTCATGCTAGCAACTATCTCACTCACCCTTTCCCAGTGTAGCCATCGAAATCACAACTAGCACCCCAACGTTCCCTTTCTCTATTGGTTCTTTGACTTTGAGAAGGCGCACAGGCTAGACCAGAGCGTCAACGGGCTTATGGAGCATTCATTCTGGCTACTAGGTATGTCGAGGCTAGTTAGTGTTGTTTCGGGACAGTTCTTTTTGTCACAAGGTAAGTTGGACGTCTCCTCTCTCTATAGCTTCAAATATGATTTTTTGCCTTTGCATATGCATTGATGTAGTAAAGATCAGTGTCTTTTTCTTCCTTGGGTTGGTCGGGTGTTTTATTTGTGATGGCTAGTGTTAGCGATGATTTCCTTCTTGCATTGTGCATTCATCTCCTTCGGTCAGCTTGTTGCCTCTACGTGTGGGTTGAAAGTGTTTTTTGTTTTATCAGTTTTTGCTAGACACAATGTGGTGTTTGGAGTTCGTCCTTCAGAGCTATTTCGTGTATCCTATGACTTATGTAGTGTGAGGGTTCATCTTTTGGCGTTGTTTGTGTGCCCTGTGGCATGTAAAGTTTTGGAGAAGTATGAGCCAAGGTATATGTAGCCTATGTTCTAGCATCTGGTTGGGTGCTTTTTTGTGTTCGTAAGGAGCCATCAGGTTTTAGGTGTTCGTTCTGACAGCTCTCGTCTCTACTTTTTTCACTTCGGGTTCCTCTTTGAGTTTTTTGGTATAGCCTTATGCTTTGCTAGATGTTTTAAGGTGTTTGGTAGTTTAGATTTCATGGTGTTGAGGAGTGGAGCTTTCGTTAGGGGTGTTAGGCAGTTGTTGTGAGGATGGTGCATGCTTTTTCTTGAGTTGATTCTGAGTTGAGGCATGGCTATATTAGCACTTTTGGCGTTTGGATGTGATCTTCGTCGAGCTGTTCACAACTTTTGGATGTTTCTTGGTGTTTTGTGTAGGAGTGCTCTCTTTTTCTGTTTTTGGTCATGTTGTGTTCTCTCTGATGTTAGATTTGGTGTTTTGTTTCTATTGCAGCTATCTTGGTGTATGTTAGGGGTTTCTTCATTTTTTTCTTTTTTCGATTGTTTGTTGTGGACTGTTTATGTTGGTGCTAGTGTATCTTGGATTCGGCCTTTGGGTGTTTTTTGTGCTATTGTGGGTGTTACGTGGTATGTTGGTGTATATTGGTTTAGGCCATCCCTTGCTAGTCTTGCTTGTTGCTTATGCTAGGTTCTATCAATAAAATCGCTTCCTTATTAAAAGAACCCTTGACTCAAGTTATTGATAGAGCTATGTTAACTAATTGTAGTAAAATCGCTAACGGTTAATTAACTACACTAATGCTAAGAAACCTAGGAACAAATCAGTCATAGAAATAGGCTATCATGCATATAATTAATTAAAAAACTAATAAAGAAATTAAATAGGCAATGGATGTTGCATCACTCTAGTTGTGGGTTTTTAACTACAAAAATTCACGATAGAAATTAAACAATATAAATTCAATCAATAAACCATAAAAGAAATAATTAAAAAATAATTGGGAGACCCTTTTGGTGTGGCAGAAGTACCCCGTCCTGTAACATCTCATTTTCATGCCTTGTTGTTAATAACAAGTTAGAAACTCATTTTTAGGTGCATATGTATTTTTGTGGCTTAGAAATAGACCTAAGTATGGAGTAATAGGTTAAAAGATCAAGAAATTAGGATTTTGAAAATTCTGCATCTTCTAAACGACTAGACTCGCTAAGTGAGAGCTTCTCTCCAGCACCTACTAATCGAAAAGACATGTGGCAAAGTAGAGTAACATCCATATTAGACGTCACTCTCTAGGCGAGATTGTTTGCTGAACGAGTAGTTCTTTACAACACCTACCAACAACAAAGAGACGTGGTGATTTCTGGGCAACCCAAAGTAAAGTGGTTTGTCAGAAGCAACTCGCTAAGCGGGTAGGGCCCACTAAGCGAGAGCCAAAATTCACTCCTACAAATAGGAGTACTTACTAAGGGGGAAATCATTTCATCACTCTCTCTCTCTCTCTCTCACTCTCACTCTCGTTCATTTCTCTCTCTAGAGCATTCTTAGTGTGGTTTTTGGTGCTTTGTTTTCGTTCAAGTCTTTGTAGTGCGGATTAAGGGTTCTGCATGTAACAAGCTTAAGAGCTCATTCCTTTTCTTCTTCAAATCCGTAAGTGACATTCCTAATGATTCTCTCAATTGTGTTATGATCTTTATGAGTTGGATTTAGTTTGTTGTTAGAGTCTTTAGGAGCCTAAGTATATGTATGACTACTATTGGAATAGTGGTGAAGATGTTGTTGGTTGCTATTCTACATGGCAGGGGAAAGATCTTGAATTCGTCTGGACGATTAGCGTAGAATATTAATTTAAATATGTGTTGACTAACTCAGCCTCTACTAGAGTTGTGTAGTCAATGATGCTTAAAGATCATTTGGCTAATCTAATGAGTAAGTCTAAGTGAAGTTTAGGCCTCCGAGGACCGTTCAATACATAGGATTTGATTTGTGGCGGCCGTACACGGGTCCTATATGATTTAAATATGTAACACAGGCTAACAACCCGAGTCGTCTCGCAAGGACTTCTAATTAAACTAACTAATTAAGTGTTGAGGCAAAGTCCCTCGGATAAGTTTTGATGGAAACAAACATCAATTTTTGACAAGTGTTTAAGTTTTCTGATTCATTGGTGATTTAATGGATCTTCTGCAGTGATCTAAGTGCAAGAACCACTCAATCAATAATGATATTGTTAAAATGCTCTAGAATGTGTGTTAAAATGTATTGATCAAGAATGATATTGTTATTGAAGTTGGTTGTATTGCATTTGGGTTTGCTTTGATTGCTTAAATGCTATAAAGGTATTTGCCATATGTTAGTACCCGTTGAATTGTTGAAATTTCTATTTTTATATCTATTGTGAAAAACATAATTTTACTTTATGATAGGAATATGATAAACAAGTATGATGAGAAAATTAAGTCTAAGAATGTATAATGAACTTAGGCGTGGCAAATGAAACATGATCTTATAGACATAAAGTGGAATGAGAAGTGAACACTTAACCGTAGTACAAAAGATAGTATTAACTGTAACATCCCAAAATTTTAGACTAGGAATAGTTCGACCTTTAAATCATTAGATAGTAATTTTCTAATTTAGAGATGAGTAGATCATTATTCTTATACTAATCTATCATAGGTTAAATAATGACAACTAATTTTGTTTTGCTTTTGACATTTTTTTTGACACAATGCTTTTCACTTATTATGTGTCTTTTGATTATTTATCATAGATATAAATGACATTATATTCTAACGAAGTCAATCAAGAATATAGATAAGATTAATAATTTGAAATGTGACCTTGTTGTCAAAATTAGAATTAGTCGAGGATCTGCTAAAACTTGAGCCTTGTGATTCCTTTTCTTCAATTAACTACGATGAGGAAGAACTTTGTTCCTCAACTATGGGTTCCTTAAGTACTCCGAAAAAGCGTTAGAATTAGGTGTGGGAGATGATTTAACTAATATAGAATTAATCTTGAACTAATCTAGAATTAATCTTGAATTAACTAATCTAGGAGATGATTTAACTAATCTAGAACTAATGTAAGGCAATGCAAAAGGAAATAGTAAAATGCTTGAAAGTAAGAGCTTGATTGAATGTCGTTTGTCTAAAATATTTACATGCCAAGTATTTATATAGATTGGTCTCTATTGGCCACGATCACTAGCCTACAGCTAACCAAAGATCACAGAAACAGTTACTCGACTATGAATAACATACATTATGACCATTATACGCTAAAACCCTAGGAAACCACCCCACTAACAACCTACTGGCACATACCGTGGAGGATAACCGCGATGTTCTATTTTTAGGTGCCTAGACGTGTTTCTCAACCGCTCCCATGTTTCTCATGCAATCTTCAACATAATTTCTGTAAATATATGCATTGACAAGAATAATTAAGTTTTCAAGACCCAAATCGGGAGAATGCTAGAAGTCTATATGGATGATATGACTGTCAAAACCAAAGAAGACATCCAGACAAATGCAGGGACGTCACTTAAATGAAGCATGCAACTACAAAGAGAGACATCCAGAAACTCACGTGAATGATAGCGACTTTATCCAGGTTCGTTTCTAATGAATCAAAGTGATCCCTACCTTTCTTCAAACTTTTAAAGAAACGGATCGAGTTCGGATGGAACGAAGAATGCGAGCAAGAACTCTCCCAGCTCAAAGAGACACTCTCCAAACCACTAATACTGATTCTAGTAAAAGAGCCCATCTCAAGAACGTGGAATACCACCAATCTCAAAAAAAATTATAGTTGAAAAGATCAATGCACATGTAGGCCAAAAACTTTGAATGCAATTTCAACTTTTTCAAAATCCAGTACTAACTAGCCTACACTCAAAAAACTTCTCACAAGCGTCTGCTCGGTCCCTTGGTCTAGAGTGACCCGAGAAACCTCTCGAAAATCAGACAAAAGGGATCGGACTAGCCTACAGCCTCCAAAGGCTCGATATTTATACAGGCCTTCTCGATCCCTTGGTCTAGAGTTGACCCAAGTAACCTCTTGAAAATCGGACCAAAGGTTGGCATTGTATTCAACCAGCACACCACCACGAGCATTCCAGTTAATGTTGGCTTCCTGAGTCCGAAGAAGAACCCCATCGATTCAACACCGCTACCTGCTCCAAAGCGTTCTAAAAGGCTTCATCACCAATCTTCCAAGTCGTAGCAGCAATCCCCTAGCGTGCCGAGATAGCTTCATCCCTTTTATTGAAAGCGTCACCTCGTTCAGTCGAGACCCTCTTCACCATCTCCTCCAACTCAGCAACTGTTGATTCAAAACCCTCCCACTTGGCCAACGCTTTTGGCATCATCGGTAAAATTCTTATCTGCATCCTCCATCTTCTTTGTAAGAGCACAAGCTTGCTCAACATCGGTATCTCTCTCAGCTTTGGCCACCTTCCGAGCTGCCTCCTCCTCCTTCTGCTTCTTCATCGATACTCTGAAAGCATGTTTAGCTGACTCACAACGAGCCATAGCATAAGTCAACCTTTCCCTTCCAGAATAACTTTCAAATTCATAATCACAATGAAAGAAAGAAAAGATGAATCAAGGGAAACGAGATAGTACCTCCTTGCACAAATTTACGACCGACCTCAAGCAGCTTAATCCCGAAGGAAGCTATCCGAAGAACTACCTCAAAGGGATTACGTTGAAGGTCCTCCAGGCTAAATTCCTTGAAATCAGAGATTTCCTCCGACACGTCGAAATCAGTAGGGGGATCTTCAATTCTCAACTTCTTTGGGGAAACAGGGGAACCAATGTCCCGATTTGGTCCTCCGCCTCAGGCTGACTTCTCTTAAAGACAATAGAAGATTCCGAAATTAAGGCTTCGGGAGCTTCGAGTTCAAGCTTTTTCTTCCCCTCCTCAGACCCCCCTCACAACTAGCCAATGAGTTAAAATCTCGGAGTAAAAGGCAAGGAGTGTCAAGGATTTCCGATTGGGAAACAACCCTCAATTCAAAAAAGCCAGAAAAAGATGACATTGTCGCTGCTTGAGAAAACAAAACAAGTGATAATAAGATGAAAGGCAGAAACTATCTTGTGAAAGTCTCTATACCGAGCACATCAAGGGATTTCCCCTAAGGAGCCAAGGCAACAACTAAGATGTTTATCAGAGGGTCTCCATGAGATATAGACGACCATGACTGAAGAAGATTTAGAGCCACCATATCAACCCCCTGCAACTGAGAACGTGATCAAGTATAGAACAAGATATGTCTCTTGAAATGATCGTACGACCAGCTTAACTGAAAGATCGGCGCCACTAATTCACCAAAATCATTGACTGTGCCAATCTTCCAGAGGGCCACTAAATTTTGAGGTCAACCTCTACTTGGGGGAAACTGTTCGGGATCAGGAAAATACTTGGGCCCAATCCAACAAACCCCACAATCCATGTCAAATCAACAACTCACACACATCCTCATCATCTAGTGGTCAGGGATGCTTAGACATGAGTACCAATCTCAATGTACCAATCTCGTATATGCTTAGACAGGTACACAATTATTACCTCACATCACCTATTCCCAATGCTGACTTATGCATCGGAGTGTGTGCAGATACCCTCGCCGGACCAACGCGAGTCGGAGCATCTTAAATATTATTCATCACTCACCTCAACCAGCATCTCGGAAGTAACTCAGAGTGAGCAAGCTTCTAAGCTTGACGAGCATCTCAGTTTTCAGCTCGACCGAAGTGTGTAGTCAAACAGATCAGACCCCATTACCCCATTAGTTGAGGTTAGTTTGTCGCAGAACAAAAATCATGAGTGTTTTATTGTAAATTATGAACTATTTATCCTCCTGATCTCCCGTAATACCTTTTGCATTGTATATTTTTAGATACAAAAGAGCATCAACTCAGTTTTTACAATCAAATCAAGCAACCACAAGCTCAAACTAAGATACATATTACGAGTAGGTTTTTAATGACATCGTGCAATGTTCATATGTGCCCTTGTGTTTTATAAATAGTCTTAGACACCATAATGTAAGGTTATAAATAAAAACCAATAAGCTAGTAGTGAAATAAGAATGATCATTTTTGTCTCGAATAGCTGCTCTAGCAGTTGAGCACTGTGGCACACGTCTGTTACCGTGTTAGGATGCGCTTCTTCCAAAGTTGATGGTCTATCCTTTCTTCTATTCATCTTTCAATCTTCCTATTTTCCAACCCTCCAAACTCTCAAACCGATCCTTAGGGATTTTGAAACCCTATATTCTCAATGGCACCAACTGTCTTGAACATCCTTTCCTTGTGCATCTTCACTAGTGCTCGTTGTTGTTGTAGTCTCCTCGCATCAACGAAGGAATTGGTCCTTCTCATCCTTGGGCATCCATAATGCCCGTGACTATGAGCGTGCGAATCCATTCTCATGTTACCATATTTTTTGTTGAAATCCACTTCTCCTCGAGGGCAAAATCTTGTGCACTTTTTGTTAGCCCTTGGTGTGCAGCTAAGTCGTTCTGCTCCTACTACAAGACTTGAACCATGCTTATCTTCATTGCTTGAGTCATTGCAATGGATATTCAAACAATTGAAGGAGTTGATTGAGCTTTGAGAGCTTGCATCATCATTTGCAAACAGATCATCTGCAAATATAGTTATAAATCTTTAATCGTATAAAAAGTAATAGTAACAACCTTTCACTTGATTAAGAAACACGTCAAATTTTTCTAATTTGCTGTCCAAAACTGTGATTGTTGCTTCTGAGATTTTTTTTAAGAATTAAAGTCCAAGAACGCGACTAGAGCCACGACATCAAGGTTTTTGACGTTTCCCAGAAAATAACATGACTGAGATTGAGGCAAAATTGACTACATTTAATTGTGATTCTTTGTAGTATCAAGGATTGAGATGCAACTGCAGGAACTACGATTTAAAGTATATATTCTTGCATTTAACCACAATTCTCTATTAAATCAAGGAATGTGATGCAACATGAATTGCGGTAGCAATTGATGCGACGTTAAGCGTATCAACTATCAAGGTTGAAGTGTTATATATTACTTTGATGATAAGTAAAATACAGAAAAGTACCTTGAGGGCAATATTGAGCTTCAACATTGTTGTTGTAGGAAGAGGAAAACATTATGAGGGAACCATGAGAGGAAGAGCAAGAAGATGCTGAGAAGAAAGGATGATGGTTACTGTCTGTAATATCATCCTCTTCTTCATAGTTAAAACTGTGATGTGGTTGATAATCTCTCCATGTTGGAACCAAAGTTGATATCTCTTCTTCAATCATCTCAGCTATCTCCAATGGTTCTAAGTCACTAATTTCAAGTTCTTTAACCATCTCAATTGCAACTTCAATGGCTGTGTCGTTTATGGTGTCAAATGGAAAGTATATATTTCTCTTATGCCCTGTATTCAAAGTAGAAATTTGAAGTAACACACTTTGTATGTAATAATTAGACACTTAAAATAAAAGAAGGAGTCCCTCTTACTATTTATAGGAAAAATTTGTAGTTTAGGTTTATTGAATAACTAATGCATCCCACGTATAATATAAACTAAATAGATCAATTATTCAATAAACTTAAAATTGGAGTTTTTTCTTATAAATGACATCGGAGTAGTATTATATCTTGTGATGAAACTTTGCATACCCATTTTGTTAGCAATTTGTACTCTAAGGAAAATTGTGTCATCCTCCTCTTCATTCAATGTCCCAGTGATTGTCATGTGTGTACACTTTGTTTGATGACTCATTAAAGGTTGCTCTTTAGCAATGTCCAAAGTAAAATCAAGTGGTTGATTGTGGTTCCTAGGCAATGGCGAGTCAAGCTGGTCTATTGCCAAAAAAGGGTCCAACAAGAGCTCCTTTGCTGACAACCTTTCTGACACATTTGCCAAACATTTTCCCACAAACCTTTGGACTTCTAAATCATGGATTCTGTAAAATGCATCGGGTAGCTTTCCCTGTTGAAATCATTCAAATAGTTAACGTTTGAAACATCCTCCTCACTAATTAACAATTCACAAGTTAAAAAGCGAATTTCCAAACCTAAGTCAATCCTACAAAATTAACTTGTAAGATGAGATGTCTTTCATTTATAAATACTTTTTAGACAATAGCACATTTGATATGAAACTGACTCTAAAAGGAAATTGGTGGTGTCCAATAAACTTACAGAACTAACTTTCTTGTATATTTGAGCAGGGTTTGAGCACTCGCCATATGGGATCTCAAAAGTGAACAATTCTATGACACACATGCCAAAGGAGTATATGTCTACCAGCTCATTGTATTCCTCTTCATACAATTCTGGTGCCATAAATTCTGGCGTACCTGATGCCACACACCAAACACTATTTCAGTTTATAAAAAACACATTAATCGGTTAAGATTACTCATCCATTGACAGTTAAATTTCTTGTAGACTCTCAACTACTTTGGTCCCAAAAGCCCAAACTATAGGAAAACAATAAGTAGTTTTTGTGATATTTCAAGGGACTGCTTATAAAACATTACGGACGAATTAGACAGTTTTCTCAATATTTAAGGAGTACTTAGTATTTTTCATATACTTTCAAGACTTTAGACTGTTAGTTAAGGGATAAAATGGACACTACTAAAAACTATCTATTTAGCGATGATTTAGAGACCAAAAATCAGTCGCTAAATAGTTAGTGACTGGTTTAACGACTGATTTTAAAAATTAATCACTGAATTGGTCGCTTAAATAGTTAGTATCTCATTTTGCGAAGTCGCTAAATCACTAGTCGCTAATCTTTAACAACAGAAGAGAAGAGTAAGAGGAATTAACCTATGACACTATGCGCATGTTGGGAGCCATTGAGAATAGTTGCAAGGCCCAAGTCACCAATCTTGAGCTTCCCCATGTGGCCATTAACAAAGATATTATCACACTTTAGGTCTCTATGGATCACAGGAGGATCATGGTTGTGCAAATACTCCAAACCACTTAGAATTTGTCGACACCAGTTCTTTACTGCTTTGATATGTACACGAGGGTACTTCTTTATGTACCTATGATAGTAATAATGTTGTCACATGCAAAATGAAAACAATGTTTTAAATAAGGAGAACTTATACATTGTACGAAAATATTTGGTACAAAATATCACAATCAGGTGTTGTTTATGAATTACAAAGGGTTAGATAATCGGCACTGCCAAACGAAAGTATCAAACATGCTGCGACATCATTCTTTCCTTTTCGTCTCATACCAACAATGATGATTTCACTTAAATAACATATGATAAAAGAAAGGTTTTAAATAAAACAGATATTCAACCACGATTTGCGATCCAAACCCTATATATATGTAGGATGTTGTCACTATAGTCTCTGGGTGTATTGAAATAAAAAAACCCTAGTATGTTTTTTATTAGTTATAGTGACTACATCTTACACATTAATGATCAAAATGACTTTTTACCTAAGGAATATAATTAAAACAAGAATTTAGTTTATTTATACAATAGGTGTATAATTGCTTTACACTATCTACTAATTAAGAGTTGACAAATCATTAAAAACAAATTAGTCAATTTGTATGTGTATATAAATTAAACTCTTAAAATAAGATATGTGGAATTAATTACTCTCGTAGGGTGCCGGAGGTGAATAATTCGGTGATGAAGTTGAAGGTTCTGCAATTGACATCAATCCAAGAATGATGAAAACTGATGATAGAGTCATTATCCAATTCCTTGAGGAGATGAACCTCTGAATAAAGACGTTGAAGTTGGTCTGGTGAATTAAACACATCACCCAAATTGACTTGGTTCCAAGCCACTTCAATTCCTAGGACTTCATCAAATCCTCTATAAACTACCTTCATTGCTCCCTTCCCAAGAATATCCCTGAACTACTCACATCAATAATCATAATTAAAGTACACAATCAGTTATTTAATCATTTATTATTAACATTACCCAGCCTGCTAGTTTCGACACCCAGAAAAGAATAAAAAGAATCTAACTAATTAACTTATATTATTATTATTATTATTATTAGAGTGGGAATCAACTTACTACAAGAGTCACCTCATATCTATTTGTAGACATTAAATTTTACCAATCCATCGTCAAATTAATAGTTCTAATTGAGGAGATCAAATATGCAAATTTCCATAATTTTTTTAAAAAATTTTATTTTTGATCAATAAAAAATATGACAAGAAAAAAGACTAAAAATTTTACAAAAATTAGTGAGAGTTGATGATCCATGAATATTAGAATGAATCATAAAGAAAGACTTACACGTCCATATCGATCTGATGGGTCAGTTTCAACATATCCAAGTTGATCAGCTTTGCCTCCTAATCTCCCCATGAACTTGGCTTGATCAGTAACAACAGTTCTGACTTTACCGCTATATATGTATTACATATGGATATAGATATAGATATAGACTAATTATAAGTATGAAATTACTTATAAAATTTCAACTTTTATGTTATGAATGATGAAATGAAGGTGAAGAGGGGGTGGGTGCTAGATAATCCGAGGCTTCCACTCATGATTCTCATAAGAGAAGACACCATACAATTGCCATAACAGCCTTGAATAGTCAACACAAAGCATATTCCATGCCATTTCAACAACTCCACATGAAACCTCGTACAACTGTTTCGCTACCATTTGTCTTAAACTTAAAAAAGAAAGAGTTTTGGTAGAAGATATGGTAGTAATAGGTCAATTAGACTGTTTTGTATAGATATATAAGAGAACAACAATTAATGATGTTTGTAATTTTATGGATGAAAAGCCTTTCTTAGAAAATGAAAAGACCAAAGGCTTTCTTAGAAGTAAACTGGGGTTCTAAATTTGAAAAATCTAGGGCTATGATTTGATGGAAACATTTGTGGATGTGAGAGATACAGATGAATTGAGAAAAGGGTGAAGATAGATTTTGACTTTTGGAGAGAAAAACAGAGGAGGACTCTCAAATAGCTTAAGGATTTGGTTTTGTGGATTGTGCAATGTGGATATGAAATTGTCGTTGGTATAATAATAAAGAGTCTATGTGAAGGAATTAGGTTTTAACATTGCATAGTTGAGCTTATAAAAAAAAAACATTGCATAGTTGAAATTCGTGCAATTATTAATTGTACAATAATGTTTGTATTTTAATGGTAACTAATAATGTATATATGGCTAACCAAAAAAAATGTATATATGTCATTTGATGATTTAAATTAATCTATGAGCATTGACCAAGTCACCTATATTATCGTTTTGTGTTAATATATAATTTCATTAACATATCGTTTCACCAGGTTGAGTTGACCTTATAATTTGATAGGCTTGGTCAGATAATGTTTTTTATTATATTTTATTCCGTCGTATTCACAAACAAAACCAGAACTACACATGTATGAAATTGTCAATGCCATCGCTATAATTACGATTTGCATTGGTACTTATTAAAAATTATTAAGCTAATTAAACTCGATCCGATAAATGTTAAGTTGGGGTGAGCACTTGTTCAAAGTCACAAGGGTCGGAATGTTAACCTGTAGCGACCAAAAAATTCGGGAAAAGATTCTTCGAAGGTTCAAAAATGAAACTGCAACCAAAGTTTAGTTTAAGGGCAAATAGTGAAAAATACCTTGGGTTTTGATAAAGGTCCTTGAGATCAGATTTGGGTTTGGGAGTCATTTATGCGTGGGGAAGACAGTAACAACTTACAACATCCTTCCTAAGGAAGTTTACTTCCTAATTAGTTGCGAAAAATGTTATTTTACCCCTTTTTATGTAAACTAGTTTGTATGACTCGCTACACGGGTATACATTTCATTTTAACTTAAAATGTGATTTTTTTATTTGGGACTAAAAAAAGAGGCATTTGTATGTTTAAGTGTATTAAGTGATATATTAAATGCTTTGTACACCGTCTAAAATAAATCCATTATGTTATATAATATATATATATATATATATATATATATATATATATTATATAATATACATAATATCGAATTCTCGAATGGTATTTATTATATTTCGACAAAATTTATAAACGTGAAAGACAAAAATAACAAATTAAGCGTATATAAGTAAAAATCTGGTAATTATTAGGAGGTTAAGATACTTTAAGATTTTATAAGGATTGTTACCCAAAAAACTTTAATAGTCCAATTGACTATGCACATTTATATGGATATTCGATTCTATAAGGTTAATACATAGATAATTTCCTTTTTTAAATAAGTCCAAAATTATAGGTGAATTTATGGTCATAGTATACTATAAAATCAGCTCTATTAACATACAGGAGTGAATCAAGAATCGGGTTAGTTATTTTGATAATATTCTACTTGTTATCGCGTAAAAATATGATCGTAAGAACGCATGTATTCCATTGACCATATATCATCATCGGTTAATTCCATTCTTTAATAACAAATTTATACATTATTCCCATATCATTATTCAAATTCGTATTCCTTCAAAAAAAATTAGAGTCGAGTTGATATTTATGTTTGTATTTAAATTAGTATTAGTATTCCTATTCTTCAAGTTCTTAATTTGTTTGTTAGGTCGTTAAAATTATTGGCTATCTATTTTTTGTTTTTGGTCTTAATATCTTGGTAGTCTGATGCTGGTTATTTTATCTCACACTTCATATACCTTTTTTATACCTTAATATCTCACACTTCATATACGTTTATGCGTGGGGAAGACATTAACAACCCACGACATGCTTATTTTACCCCTTTTTATGTAAATAAATTAAAAGAAAGAGACTTAATAATATTTTTTGAATTTTAAGAAAATGATTATTTAGAAAAAGATTAAAAAATATTTTTTTATTAGTGCACTTGACAGATGTGCCCCCCTCTGCTCCTATGTATCTCCGGGTAGGGAATCAAAGGTTACGTAGTTCTTGGGTAGAAAAATTTATTTTTTTGGTGTTTTTTTATTTAGCAATTTTTGGACTCTTGAGTGATCAGCTCATTTGTCTTAGAAAGCTGACTAATCTGATTTTACAATCGACT
This sequence comes from Astragalus glycyphyllos, assembly GCA_963573325.1. Classification (NCBI taxonomy): domain Eukaryota; kingdom Viridiplantae; phylum Streptophyta; class Magnoliopsida; order Fabales; family Fabaceae; genus Astragalus; species Astragalus glycyphyllos. The sequence continues at coordinate 20,041,517 of OY754310.1, forward strand.
TAATCCCTTATTTTCGAAAATTTGATTTTTTGGAAAGGAAAGAAATGTTTGTGTGTTTGTGTTTTCTTGAATTGAAATTTTATTTTAAATAGGGATTTTAGGACCTCATCCGTACGGTTCTTTCGTCCTAAAACGATGAATAACACAACCATACAGTCGACTTAGTCCCCAATTTGTTTCTTTTTGACGAGAGATGATTTATGGGATTTTTTTTTGAATCAAGGTTAATTTATGGGATTTTTGAAAAAAAAATTATTTATTTTTATATGGCTTCTAGGAATTTTGAGTCGTATCTCGTATGGCTCATTCATCCTAAAATGGTGACTAACCCGACTGTACAGTCGGCTTAGTCCCCAATTTGTTTTTTGAAGAGATATATTTATTTATTTATTTATTTATTTTTATAGTTTTTTTTGAAAAGAAATTGTTATTTTAAAAATAAATTAATAAAAAATGAAAAGAGAGTGCAATAGTAAAACAGGGGTGCCATTAATAGAAATGGGTGTTGTATTATTGAACAGGGGTGCCGTTAGCAGAGCCCAGTTTGCTTTCACGTTTCTTGGGCCTTTTGGATTAAAATGCGTAGGCTTCAAAAAGATGGGGGTTGCGTGTTACTAAAATATGGGTGTAATTATTAAACTGAATTAAAATTTTAAATAAAAAAGAAAGGACATACTATTGCACCCAAAAATAATGTATAAATTTGTCATTAAATAGTATATTCTTGGAGTGATAGTTCAAAAATTGGTCATCTCTATGCTTGCTCAAAAATAGATCAACAATACTAGGCAAATTGTTAGCATCAGAAGGAAAACAAATAAATGGGACTTTAAGTTTAAGCATAGGTTTTACCAACTGTTAACACCCAAAAATAAACAGGTCGTAGGCCGAGGATCTAAGAGGAAAAAGGGGAGGTATGGTGTGAAGGAAAGCCATATAACAAGGGGCAAAAAGGTACTTTGCCATAGAGAGTGAACCTAAGAAGGTCCTGGGGTCGCGTTAAAAGGGAGAAAGCCCTCCGAGGGAGAACTATGCCCGAGGACCAATGAGCTAAGCCGAGGGAGAGTAATCACCCCATCATATAGAATGCCAAGGCCTCGGTGGCTCGGACGCCTGAACCATTAGCTAAGGTGGGGCTAGGATAGCCGAGTCACCATACGACCGAGGCAAGATGGGTGTTACTTGGAAGGCAAGACACGGCACGAAGGAAGAACGTGTGAACGGTTGAAGTTCAAACGGAAGAGCGAGGCCGGAAAACTCGGAGCAACGAGCAGTCACCCCACTAACCATGCCAGTGGGATCGTGGGCAGTTAATTCGCTTTGTTGTGGGTCTATGAAGCAATGAGAGCCGTTGATCTTAGATCAATCCAACGGCAAGCAAATGTTAGCTAGCTTAGTGGCCGACGAGGGCCTGTTTATATATATATATATATATATATATATATATATATATATATATATATATATATATATAGCATTAGAGTGAATTGTAAAGCACACACATCAATCAAATCAAACTCTACGTTTATTTCATTTATCTTCTTTATCACATTTTTGCACTTTACTTTATTTTTTATGCATTAGCCGTAGTAATCCAACACTCGCGTCCCTTCTCACCTTGCCCGACCCTTTCTAGAGGAGTCAGGAAACCCATAGTTGAGGAGCAGAGTTCCCTCGTCGACACAATTGCTTGAAGAAAAAGGAATCAAAAGACTTTCCAAACCTCTGGCCGACACCACGGCTAGGACCTAAGAGTTTGACGACAACAAAAAATTGGCACGCCCACTGGGACAGGAAAAGGTGAGCAAACGCCTTCGTTTGATTCACATGGACTGGATTACAAATGGCGTATACACTTGCGCTTTGGCAGAAACCTAAGTATGGAGCCAGCATCGGCATCAAAGAAGGTAACTGCCACGCAAACGAGAAACACCGAGCCAACAAGTGTTTCGGAGGCAACTCCCGTCACGGTTAGCGCTGAGTCTAACGACAATTCCCCACAACATTGTGAGGAGCCTGTGGTCATGTCCACGTCGTTTATCCGGCAGCAAATCGACATGGGGATACAGGACATCATGTATCAATTGAAGGTAACTGTTCCGAAAACGAGAAACACTGAGCCAATAAGTGTTTCGGAGACAACCCCCCTAGTGGTTAATGCTGAGTCTAACGACGGTTCCCCTCAGCACAAAGAGGAACATGTGGTCATGACCACGTTGTTTATTTGGCAGCAGATCAATATTGGGATACGCTACATTATGTATCAATTGTCCCACCAATTGGCTGACATAGTGAAACCTATGGTGCACAATGAAGTGCAACAGGCCAAGGAAGTGGAGCAAAGACGTGCTGCGCAAGCCAGTAGCACCATGAACTATGTTGTCTCCGGCCAATCACAAGGAGGACAACCTTTTTCTCTAGGAGGACCGCATCAGGCCCCGCCATACACCATCCCTGTTGGACCTCAGCAGGCATCCTCCTATAACCCTATTGGAGGCATGCATCAGTGTCCACTGAGTGGGAGCATGACTGGGACTCAGCGGGTGTACTCTCATCAGGTAAGTCTAAACCCTATGATTTGTCAGCCTAGTACTTTTGCCACCGCCAACACTGGGGGGCAGTTCTTGGCGAATGGCACCAACACAACTTCTCTTTAGCAGGGACAAGTGCAACTGGCCAGAAGGCCGTCCGAGGCAGCCAGCCTGGTGGGTCTGCCGCAAGGATCGTCCTATGGATGTTCTACCGCGGCTAACTACCCAGTTTACGCAGGGGGGCAACCCTTCGCCCTGGAATCAGGGATTGGCAGGAACAGTGGTTTTTGCCCGAGTCTGCAGCCATGGGTCTAGAACCCACCTAGCTCGGCAAGTCTACCTTCTAGTCAGCCGTACCCCGGTGCACTCAGTACCTATACGGCGGGTTCCTATATGCAGACACAGATGAATGTCGCCCCGGTGGAGCAGCCATGGAATTAAGTTCCACCTCTCTGAGGCGCGCAGACACCTATACCAGGAACTAGCCTTGCTAACCTGGCCCAAGTAGTACCTGGGCAGCCATGAACAGATGCTCCATCTCAGGTACCACCGCAGGGTCCCCCAGACACATTGTGGCGCCAAACGCCTCCACCTGGATCATCGGGGACCCCAACTCCTGGGCCCTAATCTCATCGCTGACACCATCAAAAAATTCTTTGGTGTGCAGTTGTTGAAGCCGCTCGATCGTCCAGTGTATAGGAAGCCTTACCCCGAGTGGGTGGACCGTTTGGTACCTCTGCCCAGAGGATTCAAAACCCCTGATTTCGCCACGTTTTCCATGGACGATGGCATATCTACTATGGAGCACATCGGCTGATTCACGGTCCAATGTGAGGAAAGAAACCAGAACCAGTATCACAAGTTGCAACTATTCTCTCTGTCCCTAACAAGGACAGCCTTCTCGTGGTATTCCTCTCTCTCGCCTGATTGTGTACAGACTTGGGCAGACATGAAAAGGTGCTTCCATGACAGATTTTACTGGCCGCAGCCTGAAGTTACTGCAGCCGATCTCATGAATTTACGGCAGAAGGAGGATGAGGCAGTGACCGATTTCATTGAGAAATTCAGAAAGATTGCCGGAAAGTGCTCGGTGCCTTTCCCAGAATCCCAACTTACTTCCATGGCCATATCGGGAATGCACCCTCAATTGAAGGAAAAGCTCGTGGGACAAGCTTGCAGCGACCTCAGTGGTGTAGCTTCCCGAGCAGTTCAAGTGGAACAGTACGTCCAAGAGAGAGAAAGGAAGAGAGCTACGAGGGGCCGAGGGCCACAGTTGGTATCGGTGGTGGATGCAGCCGAGGATTCAGACTATGATGAGTCATCCGACTACACAGCAGACATCATAGTGGTCGAGATAGTTAAGGGGAAGGCCTACCTCTGTCCAGCTCTTAAGCCTGCTAAAGGTAAAGAGAAAGACGAAGAAAGGGTTGAATATTCCTTTGACATCTCCAAGGCTGACCAAATCTTTGACTACCTCCTCAAGGAAAAACAGATCAAGCTCCTTGACGGCCATAAGATCCCTCCGCCTGAGGAAATAAAGGGGAAGAAATACTGCAAGTGGCATAACTCCTTTAATCATGCCACTTCGAACTGTATTATCTTCCGCCGGGCCATTCATGAAGCCACCAGGAAGGGGAGATTTAAAATGGCTGACATAGGGACATCAGAGATGATTGTCGACACCGACCCTTTCCCCAACATGAATGTCAATATGGTCTCCTTTTCAGGGAGCGATCGAGGGAAAGGAAGAAGAAGTACGTGTGGGTCCCGAAGGGACAGGTTTCCCCAGAAAAGGAATCATCTGTGTTCAGCCGTTTGGGCTCACCCCCACGGGGATCCACAGTTGCAGAACGAAGGGCCCTACTACAAGAAAAATTATAGATAGGGGCGCCGAGTCAACCTCAGAAACCTCAGAAGAAGCTTCCTAAGCCTGGGAGGCTTATCCATGAGTTTAGGGAGCTGCATTTATCCAAGCTTAACCCCGACAGACATGTGCCCAAGACGAGGGACCTGAGGGAAAGACTCCAAGCCATCCCGCACGGGGGGCACGGTAGGCCCGCCGATAGTTCCATCGAGCAGGCCACCCTGACAGCCCCAGACTGGGAAATTCACCCTAAAGAAGAAAGAAGGGTGGCGCAAGTCACCGGAACCCATAACTTAACCTCGGTGGATATCACGGTCCTCAATGACCGAGATTTGAGAGCCACCAGGACGGTCAAACCTCCGGCAGATATGCCGCAGGATCAATGGATGACTTTGGCAGCCGTTGAGATGCCAGCCCCTAAAGTGGCCTCCCGATCTCGCTCATAGAAAAGGAAGCTACAGAGGGCTAGGGCGATCACCAAGATGAAAGAGACCTCTACTAGAGATGAGAATACCCAGGCCATCCCCACAACATCCGTTGCTGCGGTGTTGGAACAGGCTTTCCCAAAGCCAATGGAGGACACAGCTCCAGAGCAGTCTCCCCAGGTAGCTGCACCCGAGCCACCTGTTGATCACGAGGGAGGGGACCAGGCAATGGTAGGCATGGTAGGGCACCGCACAGTCCCCTCACGAAGGTGGTGATTGAGTGCCTCTATAGGCCCCATAGTCCAAGGCGACCCAACCAGCCAGCACTACAAGAATAAGTGGATTTACTGGCCACGCCTTTCCGGCGGATTTTAGAGGTTTCCGGCGGATTTAGTCCCACGAAAATTTTCCGGCGGATTCTATCGAATTTTCTGCGGATTTTTATTCCCCGGTAACTTTTCGGCGGATTTATACTAATTTCCGGCGGGTTTATTCACCAAAAAAAAAATTATTAAAAAAAATAAAAAAAATCCGCCGGTACCGTCATTTCCGGCGGATTTACAAAAAAAGCGGGAAAATTAAATTTCGAAATCCGCCGGAAATTACATAGGATCCGCCGGAAACTCCATGACCAATTGGATCCACCGGAAATGCGTATTTGCGGGGGATCCGGATCCGCCGGAAATCCCAAATCCACCGGTAATACGTATTTGCGGCAGATTTTAACTTTTTGACCAAATTCCGCCGGAAAACTACTAAATCCGCTGTAAATGCCACTAAATCCGCCGGAAATTCCATGACCAATTGGATCCGCCGGAAATGCGTATTTGCGGGGGATCCGGATCCGCCGGAAATCCCAAATCCGCCGGTAATACGTATTTCCGGCGGATTTAACTTTTTGACCAAATTCCGCCGGAAAACTACTAAATTCGCCGGAAATACCACTAAATCCGCCGGAAATACTTCTACCAATAGGATCCGCCGGAAATCCGCCTTTGTGGGGGATCCTAATCCGCCGGAAAAACCACAAAATCCGTCGGAAATACCACGACCAATAGAATCCGCCGGAAACCCGAATTTTTGTGGGATCCAAATCCGCCGGAAACGATAAAATCCGCTGGTAATACAATTTTCGGCGGATTTCAAATTTCTATATATATTCACATCTTCACTTCACAACTTCTTCACATCTTCACTTCACAACTTCTTCACTTCTTCAAATCCGAAATTTCTCTCTACAAAATCTCTTTCTCTCTGACACATTTCTTCAATATAAGGTATCTTTATAACATGATGATTTAATAGTTTTAGTTTATGTATTGTTTAGTTACTAACTGTGGTGTTGTTTGTTTAGGAGTTGTTTGGGTTTGGTTCGTTGTCTATTTTGTTCGAAGGAGGGTGGGATTAGCATCAAGCCAGAGTCTTCTCTTCACTTCAGGTTAGTTATCGAAGTTAAAAGTCGTTATATATGATGTTATTTGTTATAATATATTAGTTATATATTAATTAATATTAGTTAGCAAATACGAAATAATATATTTGTTAATTTATTTTTAATTTTGAATTTTTATAATAATTTTAAATAAATAAATAATAAAGAATAAATAAATACGAAAAAATTAAATTTAATGTATTTATTAATTTAGTTTTTAATTTCTGTTTATATTTTAAATTTATGTTATTATTTTAAATTTTTTTAATTCAAAAAAATAAAACTAATTTTTAATTTATTTGAATATTTTCTTTTATATAAATGCGAACTAAAAATAAAAACGAAATAAAAACAAAATTAATTTTTAATTACTGTTATTATTTTTTGTATAAATGCGAATTATTATTAATTTCGGTTTTTAATTAATTTTTAGATAAATAGGAAATATATGTATTATTCACTTGATATATCAATACAACATATATTTGAAAAGAAATATTTGATTGTTTATTTCATTTTTAATTCTATAATTACATGTAGTAAAAGTGTTATTTATGTTGTTAGTTAAAATGGGTAATATATATGTATTAATAGATCAGCACTCGCAGCAGCCATTTAAACTCAAGTATCGATTTGAATAATATCGATCATATTAGTGCTTATCTTGCATCTGATGACGCCACAGGTGGCAACTATTATAATCATAACGATGATTCAGACCAGCCCCCACCCCAGTAGCTTTCACTTGTGTTATTTTGTTGTTTAGATATTTAAGTTTTAATTTGTATTATTGGTTATGAATATTAATTTGCGTACTTTGTTAGGATCTTTTAGTTTCACTTGTTTGAATAATATATCGTTTTAAGACCGGGTATTGATTTTGAATCGTATTTTTAATTTATTATTTTAATTTAATTATTAATTTTTTTTTTTTACAATCAAAATAAAGTTTCATAATATTTTTAATTTAATGTAAAAAATAATGTTATTAAATATATTACTACATATATTTAATATTTTTATTAATCAATTTTATTAATAAAAAATATATTATTAAATATACTATATTTATTTATTAATAAATTCGTATATTTAATATTTTTATTAATAATTTTTTAAAAAATATATTATATTAAAACAATAATATTTATTTATTAAAAAGATTTCCGGTTTTTTTTTTTAAAAAAATTGAAATATTTCCGGTAGATTTAAATATATTTCGGGCGAATTTTTTATTTTTTAAAAAAAAAGTTAATTTCCGGCGGATTTATTTATTTTCCGGCGGATTTTTTTTTAAAAAAATAAAATTAATTTCCGGCGAATTTATTTAATTTTCTGGCTGATTTCTTTATTTTTTTAAAAAGAAATTAATTTCCAGCAGATTTTTTTTTTTTAAAAAAAAGTTAATTTCTGGCGTATTTATTTAATTTTTCGGCAGATTTCTTTATTTTTTTTAAAATTTTTTTTTTCCCGGCGGATTTTGAGGACTTCCCGGCGGATTATCCCTCGGAAATTTCCGGCGGAGTATCCCTCGGAAATTCCGGCGGATTATCCCTCTGAAATTTCCGGCGGATTTTCCGAGGGATAAAATCCGCCGGAATTTCCGGCGGAAAATCCGCCGGAAAACGTTTGCTACCACGGTTTTACCGGCGGATAAAATCCGCCGGAAAGTCCAAATTTCTGGCGGATTTTGGTCATTTCCGGCGGATTTTGGTCGCCGGAAAAACCAATTTTTCTTGTAGTGCAGTGAACCCTTTTGGTCCTAAAGACTTCGACGGAAATTCCATCACCGAATCAATTCTAGATGACTTGATGGATGAAACTGATGGAGAATTCTATGCGGACATCGAGATGGTGGGTCTCGTTCCACCGGAGTTCTGGGGGACTATAGATCAGCTAAGGGCCCTCGAGGGAGATGTCTTCGCCGAGGAGGCCGAATGGGCCACCTTGACAGAAGCTGAGGGACCAATTACAGAAGGCATGTTGTTTAAAAAACCAACGACAGATATGACGAGACACTTGAAGCCATTGTACATTAAAGTCCACCTCAACGGGATGTTGTTTAATAGGGTCTTCGTGGATGGTGGTGCTGTGTTGAACATCACGCCATTGTTGACTATGAAAAGGCTAGGGAAAACGCCGAAGATCTCATTCCCACTACTATGACCATGACCAGTTTCATGGGCCACCCCTCTCATGCATTAGGAGTGCTTGTGGCCGATGTGACGGTTGGGTCGAAGGCATACCAGTGAATGTGTCCCTCTACTTTGCACCAGAAGCTTATAAACATAATCTATGTAATGTCCAATATCAATTCTAATATACGTACAATACTTACCAAATAATTCCAAGATAATTCACATAATGACCTCTTACTCAAATCAGTTGAGCAAGCCACCTCACAAACTTCTAGTTGTGAGTTGGCGAAATATATATATATATATATATATATATATATAGTATATATGTGGTCATCTAATTGATGCATCAATTAAAACTATAAAATATCACATGATTGATGTATTTGTTTACAAATATCACCTTACACACATTTTAGAAATGTGAGGGACTTATTCATTCAAATTCTAAACTTCCTTTGGGAACTAGTAATACACAAAAGTTAATGGATTGAAGAATCTACAGGCTCTTCAATACATGTTCACTAAAATTCTTAACTATTTTTCGCATCATAGTATATCCGGGATGACCCAACCGGTCTTGCCAACGATAAACTTATTATAATCCATTAACTTCTGGTTTAAGGTAACATGTGTTGTACTAATATGCATTTAGTATCAACCAAAAGAAACACAAGTATTATTTTTTCTAATACACATTTGTATTTTCTAAAGTTAGTCTCATGATATACAGACATTGAAGGTTTTCTTCATTTATTTTCCGATATGGTCTATCCTCTTAGATGAATATCCTTGAAACTCAATTAGTTTCTATGAGATTGGAGAGAATATGACATTAGAGTGTAAAAGCTTTGTTCATCAAGCTAGGTAACAATACAATTAGCTCTTCTGGAGACTTCAATTACATTTGTAAACTTTTTTTTTGCAAGTTGGTAATAAGAAAACGCACTACCATATGGCATCTGATAGTTTATATGCATTAAGAACACATGACACAAAAACTTATTATATTGAAGAATCTTCTGGTCCTTCAAAAATATTAATGTGTCGTCATCTTTACATTAGAAAAATATAATTGAGCACATACTAAATAGTAAAATCATGTAGACTATTAAACTTCGGGTTTAAAACACATTTTGTTTTAAAAGTGCATAGCAAAATTCTGGTTTACCGAAGCATAATTTTAATTGCAATAATATGCTTTACAATATTAAGGTAACATGAAATCAAAACAAGTTAACAAATAAAAAATACACAAAATTACACCAGAGGACCTTTAAGTTATTTATTTGTAACAAGTTGGTCCTATACGTTTTTTTTTGTAACAAATAGGCCCTTTTAGTAAACGATAAGACATTTTACTAAAAGGGTCAACGGTGTCAACGTTAGGTAACTTAAAGGGTCTGTTTGTTACAAAAAAAACTTAAAGGGCCAACTTGTTACAAATAAATAACTTAAAGGTCCTCTGGTGTAATTTTGCCTAAAAAATAAGAACATTAAAAGATCTAATTCTTTAAGAAATACTTGACTGTATCACATGTTCTTTCTATTTTTTCCACTCAAGAAATAAAATACTAGAAATCCAAGGGTAAGTAGAAAATGAAGTTACACTTAGAAAAATTAAACGTTGTCATAATGTATATGAGTTACTACATCATTATTTTCATAAAAATAAAACCGCTACACCATTATGAGAAATAGTAAAGAATATAACCATAAATCATATATGTCAAAAATAACCATAAATCATCATAATGGATTTTTTATTTATCATCATTCACATGTAGCACAGTCTATATGTTCTTCAAGAACTCGCCATAAACTTTTATAAAGGGTTGTTCCGAACTGGGCCAAACCATCACTGGCTTGGGCTTGGGCCTGTCCCGATCGTGCTCAACGGTCAGGATCGTTCCCACGCATCCAACGGCCCAGGTACGACACTTTGTCTATAAATAGAGGCTCCGCCCTCCAATCCAGGTACGCTTTTAACATTTCTTACATCTACGCATCCTGAAATTAACCACGACGCAACGCCACACTCACAATTCATACAATTCTCTTTGATCTCTCTCTCTCTCTCTCTCTCTCTCTCTCTATCTTATTCATCTCTATCCCTTACTGACTTGAGCATCGAAGTGTCTTGTAGGTACCCCCCACCTGACGTGGACAAAAGATCACCTCGGATGGTCCGAGCTCCAGCTTCTATCCATCAAACTCAGCCTTCGTCCTAGAAGACTAACTCAACTGGAAGCACGCAAGTATCCTGAGCCCCGGATCCGGCCCATGCTGATAAGATCTAACATGATCTTTAAGGTTTAGGATCTTGAAAAATGGCAAATCAACAATTTCTCACAACAAACTCATGAATAAAACTCAATAACACAAAAGGAAAAGACGCAACACTTACGTAAAGAGAAGAAATACCAAATGTGGAGAAGCTAGAATGGAAGTGGAGAAGGAAGTCCACCACTTCTTCCTTGGGAAGATGATAAGGACAACACTATCCTTGAGCTCTCCTAGTCTCAAGGTTGTGTGCTCAAGGTTCTCATCTCAAGAAACCTTGGAGAATCTATGATGAACCTCACCACACTAGCAATGGAGTCTAGCCTCTCACCTCTCTCTTAGGTCTCATGGCTCTCTCTCAACAATTGCTCAAATGTGAAAAGTGATTTCAGTTATCATCAAAATTCTCAGATTACACTAGGGTTCCAAGTATTTATATTCGTGGACTTATGGATCCTAGGCCCACAACTAAAGCCCAAAAGAAACACAAAACAAGGCCCAAGGCCACAAACTAAGCTACTAGGCCATAGCCACTTAACTAATGCCATCATGGCTCAATTAAAAGTGTCTTACAATTTATTGAAAGAAAAATAAAGCATAGGAAACGCTAGAGTTGGTTTTTATCGTCGTGATCTTCATCCAATCACCATGCATGTGGGCTCACATCATACTCCCCCTCTTGAATTTCACTTGTCCCCAAGTGAACTCCCCCTCTTGGAAACCTACATCAAAGATGGATTAAAATCATTTATTTTGAAAAACAAAAAACAACTAAACTAATGCTAGAATTTCTTAGGCTCCACCGGGATCAAAAGGAAAGTGAGTGACCCCAAATAAAAGCTTTATCATGAAAAATCCATGCACAAGTTTTAGCACAAACCAAAGCATGGTAAACTTCCAAGCAAAATAAAAAGACCTAGAGAAAGGAATGGGGAAAAGAGGGAAAATATTATACCTTTGCAACTTAAAAATACTAAGCACATTCTCCATTACCTTGGTCTTACCAAATAATTGTGCACCTTTGGAAGTACCATCAATATTAGAGTTGTCTACCACAATTACACTTGTAAAACTCTTTTCCTCATGTACCTCACAATTCTAATGTATAGAGGCAATATGGTGCTCTTCATTCTTTGCAAGTGCCTCAAGTGCAACATCTTATAAGAGGAATCAACAAAACTAGAAGAAAACTTAGCATTAGTGGTCAGGCAAACAAAATCATTAGAAGATGAGAGTTTGGATGACTCTCCCAACAATGGTTCAAGTTCCTCCCTACTTCCAATTTTTGGAATCTCTTTAGAAGTTTCCATCATTAGAGGCTCTCGGCCAACCCTAGTTGCTACATTCTCCTCATTAATTTTAACATTCATTTCCTTTGCTTCTTCCTCTATTTTATTCTTCAAAGCAATTTGGTCCTTAAGCATTTCATGAAGGCTAAGAGAAGTAAGATGAATTTCCAAATTTCATGCCTAAAAGAGTACTTGTTAGCATATCCATCATAGATTGCTTTCTTATCAAGTTGCCATGGCCTACCTAAGATTAGGTGGGCGGTCTCTATAGGTACAACATCACATAAGACTATGTCTTTGTACTTATGAGTGGAAAAGCTAACAAACACTTTTTTATTCACAAGAATTGTTTCTTTATCTTTATGCAACTTGAGCTTATATGGTGTTGGATGGTCAAAGGTGTGAAGGTTGAGTTTTGTAACTAAACGAGTGCTAGCCATATTAACACAACTCTCACCAACCACTTGCAAACAACATATACTATTTTGAACACGACATCTTTCATGGAACAAAGAATAAGTAATAGCAATAGGAGTAGAAGTAGGGATTTTCTCCTTACCATTTGGCACCATGGCCGAAGCTTTATCATCTTCAAAGTTAGATTGAAAAGCTTCTTCCATGTTTGCATTCGTATCCCTCACTCTATGTCTCCTTTCATGTTCTTTCTCCTCAATATACTTATCTCTTCTATGCCTCCTTTGATCCTCATCATACATATATTTTCTATACCTTCTTACATAATACTCATGAGGGGAATCATGTCTCTTAGGAGAAAGATGTCTTCTTGGTGAAACATGTCTCGTTGGGCTTCCTTTGTACCATTCATCCATCTTTCAAGTGAAATGTGGTACCTACAAGAAGAGTTAGAAAATAACCAAAATTTACAGCCACCAATAAATCCTCACAAGTGTATTTAGCTCACCAAATGTCACTCCACTCGTGTTTAGGCTTTTTTAGGAAAAATACTCTCCACTCAATGATTTTTTGGACACACAAGTGTAAAATAGGGCCACTCAAATCACTCTATTCTCCAATGATCTCTTAGGAGTGAACCTCAAAAGCCTCTTTCCAACCTTGACGTTGATATTACTATAGATTCTCAAGGAGAGTATTGCCAATCACCAAGAATGTCAAAAAAAGGAAAGAAACTACTATGACAAACTTCCGAATTTTGAAGACAAAAATCAAAAGCAAAAAAAAAACAAAGCTAAACCAAATATAGAGTATTTAAAGACAAATTTAAACTAAGAAAAAGAGACTCAACAAGAATGGTAGCAATGCACCAAAGAAATTGCAACAAAATGAGCAAATAAGCCTCCAAGGGCAAAATGGTCCAAATGTCCCCAAAAGATTTTGACAAAATTTCTCAATGATCCAAATAATGTTTACTAACAATGGGAATTTTCTGGAATTTTTTTTATGCTCCCGTGATAAGGTTGATGCCTTTTTTTTAAAAAAATAATTTTTTTTTTCTATTTTTGTCTATTTTTCAGTATTTTTTTTTTGAACTTTTTTTTTCAGTGTCTCAAATAATAGTAGATTTTGAGACAAACAACCTGGCTTTTGAATCACTGAAAAAGGAGCTATATTGAATCTAGAAACACAATTTGAATTTTGAACAAACAGAATTTGGATCAAATGAATACTCAACCAAATCAGACAAATGAGTACTCTATTTCATGCAAAATTTCACAAGGAATCTGAATAAATCAACAATTTGCACAAAAAAAGCTGAAGAGATTACTCAAAACGCGAAATTTCAGAAAAACGTGTTTTAGGGTTTTGAAATTGGGCAAATGCTCAAAACTCAACCAAAATTCGTAAGACCACTTGCAATAGGTTCGAATTTAGTGCAGAAATTGATTGCTAGCAAGAAAATTCAGCAAAAATGAACAAGAATTGAAAACGAAATGAATAAAAGCATCACAAAGTTTATGGTTTTTTTTGTACTTCAACTCACGAAATCAGCACCAAAAACAGCGAAATTGACACGTGTTATGTCACAAGTTAGACAACGAACAAGATGCAAACAACGATTAAGCATGAAACGCGCTAAAATTGCAGAAACGATTTTGGGCAGATTGTGTGAAAGTAGCGCTTGAAGGAAAACAAACAAAGTGTTGCAGAAAATAGTAATTGGCAACAGTTTTGCTGTTACAACAAAAACCTAGAAGTGTGAGAAAAAAATTGCCAAATTTCACTAGCTTTGATACTCACTTGATAAGATCTAACATGATCTTTAAGGTTTAGGATCTAGAAAAATGGCAAATCAACAATTTCTCACAACAAACTCATGAATAAAACTCAATAACACAAAAGGAAAAGACGCAACACTTACGTAAAGAGAAGAAATACCAAATGTGGAGAAGCTAGAAATGGAAGTGGAGAAGGAAGTCCACCACTTCTTCCCTGGGAAGATGATAAGGACAACACTATCCTTGAGCTCTCCTAGTCTCAAGGTTGTGTGCTCAAGGTTCTCATCTCAAGAAACCTTGGAGAATCTATGATGAACCTCACCACGTTAGCAATGGAGTCTAGCCTCTCACCTCTCTCGTAGGTCTCACGGCTCTCTCTCAACAATTGCTCAAATGTGAAAAGTAATTTCAGTTATCATCAAAATTCTCAGATTACACTAGGGTTCCAAGTATTTATATTCGTGGACTTATGGATCCTAGGCCCACAACTAAAGTCCAAAAGAAACACAAAACAAGGCCCAAGGCCACAAACTAATCTACTAGGCCATAGCCACTTAACTAATGCCAACATGGCTCAATTAAAAGTGTCTTACAATTTATTGAAAGAAAAATAAAGCATAGGAAACACTAGAGTTGGTTTTTATCTTCGTGATCTTCATCCAATCACCATGCATGTGGGCTCACATCACATGCTAGGACTTGGGCGCCTTAGGCCTGTACTCCGGTACCGAACATTGGCGACCACAGTGGGAGCATCGTCATTTGCTTCCGTACTCTATTTGGATCTTCATCCAATCCCTTTCAAGATTTCTGTGCCGGTTTCTCTATCCAACCTCGGATCTCTATCATGCTCCAGGCATCCAGCAAATAGCCCGCAGCGGCTCCAATAGCTCTCTGATCTCCGAGCCCCACGCTCCATCAGAGAGTCCGACCTTCCCTCTGGTGTCAGAGCTGACGAGCTCTATCAGAGACCGAGGTCTTCCCAATTTCGCTTGGTGCGAGCCTGCAGCGCCTCTGATCTCTAGCTCTGCACTTCATCAGGGGTTGAAGGGCGGAGGTCCACAGCGATCTCCGTTGGAGGAATCTCTGGAGAAAGGAGCCCGCAGCGGCTTTCTCATCTACAAAGACTAAGGCCCACGACGGCTCTATTTACGCAATCTCCCTACGGAGAGGGGGGCCCGCAGTGGCCTTCCCATCTATGAAGCTTGGCCTTCAGCGGATCTCTATTAAATCTTGTTCTAAATTGCAGGAATCTCACAGGTGTCCGGATTTCTACTATCAATGTCAGAATTCTACTACACTATCTGCAAAGGAGTTATATTATTTTATCTATGGCAGAGCTTGGCCTTCTACAAGATTTTATTCTCTAATCTCGGCAACGGATTTCTACTCTACTGCAAGCATTCAATCAAAACATGCAAATAGTTCAAGAAATATAAAAGCGAAGGTGGCAAAGGAGCAAAATGAATTAAAGCCGGAGAAAAGGGACGGTGCCCAATGTATGCTACAAATTAAGATTGGCCCCGGACATGCTCGAAGGAGTCAGGCAGCTTTCTCAGCCTCTTTCCCTTCTTCAACCTCGGCTACCTGCTCTAGATTGGTTGGCACGGCATCATCAGGATTGGGAGTTGCAGCAGGGTCATAGATCATTGTACCCTTGTAAACGATCTTCCCGTTTTCAGCCTTGTACTTGGCATCTAACAGGTTGATGTTCAGCCCGGGCTCCAGGTCTACGGCCATGTTGAGGCAGCAATCGAAACCAGACTTGGCAGCCCTTGCCATATTCATGGTAAGCTCGCCCTTGTCTTTCTTCAGCTGCTCCACCAGCTCGGCACTGTCTTTCTTTTCAGCTTTGGCAGCCTCCAACCTCTCCCGGACCGCTTTGAGGTCGACCTTCAGCGTTGGAATCTCAGCAATAGCCTTCGTTTGCTGGCCAAGTTTGGCATTTGCATCCTCAAGTTGTTGCTGGACTCCTTTCAGCTTCTCCAGCTCCTCCCGCTGGCCTCGGTTGTCTTCTGAATAAGATACCAAATTATTGTCCCGGTAAGTGGTCAACTCGCGACATATATGAATTAACTTGCCTTTTAAATTCCTATTTTCAGCATCAAGGGCAGAAATGTTACCTCGGAGGCGGTCAGATAACTTTGATGACCCCGACACCGGTCTGGCCGATCCGGATACAGGCCTCAAAATCAGCCAGGGAAGCCATGCCTTTCCCCTTCTCCGTGCTTCTGTCTTGCTGCATTTGTTTTTGCTTTTTCTGCACAGCAGGTTCGTCGAAGGCGGCTTCAGCATTGTCCCGTTTTAGGCTGTCCCTGGTGCCGGATCCCGAGTTTGGATTCAGGGAGTAGGACCGGACTACCGGAGACTTCGTTTGAGTTTCTGGTTTTTGTTGTTTTTCTTGGGCAGGCTTGCCCCCAGAGTGGGACTTACCTGCCTGTTTATTTGACAAGGGGCAGGTCCCCGAGACTGACCCCGAAGTTTTCTTCTCCGTTGTCTTCTTGACAGGAGCTTTATCAACCTTGGTCGATGCATCCAGCCCGGACTCAGCAAAAACAGCATCAAGATCCAATTCTTCCATTTTCCTGCAGTAATAAGAAAGGAATCAGCAATAATGACTTGCCGAAGCCGGCGTAATACAAGTCAACAAGGAAAGATCAAATAAAAAGGATATTACAAGTATCGAAGTATCTATTCAGTTTGGCTTTGGATTTGGCCACGGCATCTATCATAGAGCCGCAGTGAAAACTCAAGCCGGCCTTAACCATCGCCTTCCCCCATTTATTGATCAGTTCGTATGATTTTTTATTCTCTCCTTCCAGCTTGTCAGGGTTCATCATGTAGCTCTAGGTCCCGATCTCCGCTTCATCTCGGACAAAGTGCCCCTGATCCAAGGACAACGAGAAGTGCGCCTACGTTAACATTCCATCTTCAAAGTCTCCAATTGAAAGATTGGCAGCACTACTTAGAGCCCGGACGAAGAAGAAGTTCGGCTTGAAGTTCCGGTTTGAATCGTTGGCTGGAAAGAAATAAGAATGTCCGGCATTGCACCTGAGTCCAACATCTCCTTGGCTCTTGCCTTCGTTCCAGCTTTCGGAGAACGGAGCACGTTGAAGAAGCAGAAGAAGACTTCCACAGTGGGGACCCTCTCGAGGCGCTTCACGACCATCTCGAAACCTCGGACGAAGTCCCAACCATTCAGCTGCAGTCGCGAAGGGGCCACGTGCAGAAACTTCAGCACTCCCTTCTGGAAATCAGTGAGTGGAATCCAGACCCCCATGGTCTCCAGGACGACCCCAAAAAAGAAGAACCCTATTCCGTTGTGTTTCGTGCACACTGGATAGTCCTCGGACTCGATCAGCTTCCACCTCTGTTCAGCAGGAGCGATAATAAATTTCTCGTAGTAGGATAGGGGCTTATTCGCCCTCAGTTTTGCAGCAGTAATGCAGATCCTCTTTGCGACCCAATTGTACTGATCCTTAGCTACGACTTCTTCATCCGCCTCGACCTCGGCTTCAAGTTCGGCTTCAAGTTCTTCTGCCCAAGACCCGACTTCAGCATCTCCCACTTCTGGATTCTCAACTGTGCACTCAGAAGTTTGACGAACCGGCTCTCCAGTCGAAGCCCCCGACGCCACAGGGGAAGGGGCATACATCGAGGACATCAGAGACGGGGCTCCCCTAGGGGCGGGCATTGGATCTTCTGTGGCCGACTTCCTCAAGATTGGTTTGCCAGGTGGCTTTCCAGGAATCGGGTGTTCCTCACTCCTGGTTCGGACCATTATCTGCAAGGGGAGGACGGCGCCATCACTAACTAAATCTATCTATATCAGGCTTCCTAAAGTTTTAGCGGTATGTGTCTGGGCCTCAGAAACTCTTGAGGCCGGACTACCTCCTCCCCCTCGAGTGAGCAGCGCCAATCGCCGAGACGGCGACGTCGGCCACTAACAAAATGTTTATGCATTTAGAATTCATCAAGAATAGACGAACATGATAGTTGTCCTTATGCAATCCAACTGGGATGCTTGGATGTTGAATTCTTCAGGAATTAATCAAGAATAGACAAATCTGATAATTGTCTTTATGCAATCCGACAGGGATGCTTGAATGTTGAATTCTTCAAGAATAGAAAGAAAAACAAAGATAATCGTGGTAACTAAATAAAATTTCTTTACAAGAAACATAAATTATTAACATGATAAAATAAAAGCAATGAAGAAGAATATCATAACATGATAAAAAGTTATATTAAAAGAGAAATAGTACAAGAAAACATATCTTTTAAAATAGCCTCTAAGATGATTAAGCCATGATTTTGGTAGAGCTTCGTGCTGATAACGTGCTATAAAATGGACTAAAACTAGAGCAAGAAGAAGAACAAGAAAATGAGACAATGAGAGAAGAAGATATATCTTTTGTATTTTACTCTTGAAGGTATCCACTACAATGTAATATGAGTCCTATTTATAGGCTCAAGTTTTGTAACCTATTATTTGCATTTAACATATACAATGATGAGAAACAAAGAATAATGTCTAGGAGTTATAATTGCACTAAACATCCACTTTATTCACAATAATTTTTATATTTTAAAAGTCGGATAAATGTTTCAAGTGGAATCGACGATGAGGTCAAGGAAGGAGGTGTCTTCGTGGAGCTTGTGATCGGATATGAAATAGAATAAATGAAGCGTCATGCCTACAAGACTTAGTCAATTGCCATGTCAATTAAAATATTAACACTTGGTGAAAAGAAATTATTAACACATCAGCATCTTAGAGTTTGAAATTCCAATTTAGTGAACATTTGAAAATTTTGTAAAATAGGGGGACCAAAATAGCTCAAAAAAAATAGGTGGATCAAAATTGCTTATTTTGTAAAAGAGGTGATCAAAATTGCCAAAAAAAATAGGGATCAAAATTGCACATCGAGTAAAATAGGGGAACCAAAAGTGCATTAAAGTCTATTATTTAGTGGTGTTTCACGTCCTCAAATACATACACCAAAAACAATACATTGTTTTTTTATATGCAAGAATTATATTAAAGGGGGGGCAAATGGGCACCCCAACGGTTACACATACAAGGGGGTTCATTAAAACCTCCTAGGGCCAAAACCTCATGGGAAAAAGACCCAAGGAGGAAAGAGTACCCCAGGAAGAATGAGAAAAGATCAAACACTACAACAGAAAAAGGCATCAGGGGCGCTTTTTTTTATCCATTGGGGGCGCTTTCGGGCGCCCCTAAATCTGGCGCTCCTGTTGCCAAACACTCTACAGGAGCGCGCAAGAAGCGCCCCTAAATGTTAGCCAACAGGAGCGCTTGTAGGAAGCGCCCCTGATGGTCTTACGCGCAACTAACAATCAGGGGCGCTTTCTGTTAGAAGCGCCCCTCTTGTCTTGACCAACAGGAGCGCTTTTTTAAAGCGCCCCTGATTGTCAAGTACTCTAAGAACATCAGGGGCGCTCGTAGAAAGCGCCCCTGATTCTATGTTTTTTTTTAAAAAAAATTTCGTGTTTCTGGTATATCCAATATTTGGCAGCACTTCCCTACTCTCTTTTTCATCAACCAACAACAACCTATATTTACCAAATTTCAAATCAACTGACCAATTGTAAATCAAAATTAAAACTAGCCAATAATTGAAAATCAAATTCCAACTAATAAACCTATAAATCCATCTAATACAAGCTAGCCAATTGAAAATCAAATTCCAACTAATAAACCTATAAATCCATCTAATACAAGCTAGCCAATTGAAAATCAAATTTTGAATGTCAACATAGACAACAAAAATGATATGACATCCAATACAAGCTAACCAAAATTACTTGAATTTCGATTTTCATTAATCAAACAAGCAACATGACGACACCACTCTCCTTTGATCTCAGTAAGTTGGTCATCAGAAAATGGAGCTCCAACCGCGTGTCCTGGAAAATACTATCAAAATAAAATAAAATAAAATAAACTTAGAACTAAGTGGTTAAATGCTAGATATGGAAATACTTATAAAAAAACAAACTATAAAAAATGGAAATTACATACATTTTGGGGAATTTCCATTTGATTGTAAGTGATTGTGTCCTTCATAAACTTCATAACATAATATCCGCAATCGTCATTGTTGGGTTGTCTCGGACACTACAAATCAAAATAACAATTAATTATTAAAATGCAAGCAAAGTTTACATGGATAAGAATATTGATTATAAACTTACCTTTATTACTATCCATTTTGTTTTATTGTTCCCACCTCTAGTCCTGACCTCATTCGATGCCCAATAAGTTGCCACACAACTGAAACATTATACATATAACTATATTAATTAATCGAAATATATATATATATATATATATATATATATATATATATATAATTTATATGATGAAATATGCGATGTATCTAAATACACACCTTTCAAACATTCCTCTCATCATGGTGTGGTTGTTATAATGACCGTGACACGAATCCAAATAGAAAATTCTATTTCTCCTAGGATCAACTACCAACAATATCCAATGCATCCTACAAAAAAATTGGATAACCAAATAAATAACACATGTTTCAATAACACGTTTTATATATATATATATATATATATATATATATATATATATATATATATAGATTAAATTTCTTACCCTAAGTTGATGGGTGCCAAAAACAAGCAATCACATATGCTTTCCCGTGCCAAAGCCAAGCGACTATTGATATATGCTTTTACCGCTTCCTTGTTTTCTTTAACCGCTTCCTTCAATTCCCCAACTTTTTCTTTTGACATGTCTTTATCAATGCGGACGTTGCGTAGAAAAGTACGTTGGGGGCACAAGAATATAAATCTTTTTGTTTGTTCCATGGTGCTCATAATCTCATGGTACAAATACCTATAGTTAAAATTTGTACAAATAAATTAACATATAATAATAGTAGTAGTAGTAATAATAATAATAATAATAATAATAATAATGATAATACCTGATGTACATTGTAATAGTAGCCGCAGATGCCCACTTGTGCTCATATACCTCTTCAAGTTCATCATTTGAAAGAGAAATTTGGTGGTCAACTCCAAAGATGTCTGGATCAATCAATACATTTATCAAATCAGCACTCGCCATTGTTGAGGCATGAATCTTTAGATAACTGATGAATTCCTTAGAAGAGGGGGGTTGGGATTGAATCTCATTCCCGCTAGCTTCTCCCCTAGACACATGCTTCTTGTGACCAATAGAATGGAAGGGTTGGGATTGAATCTCATTCCTGCTAGCTTCTCCCCTAGACACATGCTTCTTGCGACCAATAGAAGGGGAGGGTTGGGATTTGCCAACATGCCCAGAAATCTGAGATCTTCCTTTCCTTACCTATATATTTAGAAATATAATTAGTTATGAATATATGAGACAATAAGGCAATGATTTATTAACAAATATATTAAGTGCTCCTTACATTGATAAGATTTGATGGCCATGCCACCAAGGTGCCAAGTGCATCATTCACAGTTAACAAAGTCATCTCTGCAGTGTCAACTGGTACCGGCAATTCAGCATCATCCACAACAACAAACTCAACTCTGACTCTCGCATGATTTGGAGGAATAGGAAGATTGTGCAAGGTGGAGTCCTCATTGTTACAAACAAAGCCCTTTGCGACCAACGTAAGCGGGTTTGATAAATATAATTCACAATGACAATTGTTAACCTAAATTAATTGATAACCAAATATTAATACTTATAAGTTATTGTAAAATATAAAAAATAAAAAAGAGGTCCAACGATAATTACCTCATCGGACGCAATATTGCAACTATCCCTGAAGCTATCTGGGTTAGGAGATGGTACATCATTAGTCCTTGGACCAACTCTTTCTTTAAGTTCATTAAGTTCTTTTACTAGCATCAATACAGTGGCTTCCAACCGTCTTTCTCTACTTTCTCGTTCCTCTTCTTTTTTTTGCCTCTTTGAACTCGAAAAAGTCGTTGGAGAAATGCCAAATCCCAAACCCCGTAGACGTCCTGGATACTCTTCAATTCCCAATGCACGACCAAGGATGTCATTTGGAAAATCAGAATCAGTAATATCTCCTTGTGATACTGATTGAGATATTGACTCCTGATTCACAAACATTATTAGACATTACAAACATATAAGAAGTTTATTCACCTTCAATGAAAGAATTCTTTTTTAATTTTATCATACTTACAATTCTTTCATACACCTCTCTCGTTTTTGGGTGGTCAATGACACCATCTTTGTTTTGTCGGGCTTCTAACCACAAAACTTGTCGGTCAATAGATTCATGAGCAGGATTTTTTCCGACCTCTCGCAGCTATTAAAATTTACCATGTATTAGTAAATAAATCAGTATATTAATTTAATAAATGAAAGATAAAATATAAGATAATGTGCCTACCAATCGTTCTTCAATCTCGGGATAACTAGTAACACCGGCTCTATAAGGGTATTCAGGACTTGTCGCTCTCTCGCGATTTTCATTGCTTAATCTCTATAATGACACATCTATTTACATTAATACCTCATAATTGTCAAATATAGGTATATGTATGATAAGTAATTGTACAAACCCGGAATTCCTCATCTTCGCGTGAAATAACAAATGCAGTCCAATCCTCCAATGGTATAATCCCAGCATACTGTGGTGGAGGATGGCTTCTGGTGTTCCCCTCTTCATCTTTCACCCACTTTGTTAGAATTGATCTGAATTTTCTATGCGCCTTTCCAGCTTTCATAAGACAATAGTCTTTTCGAGAGTCATCCACATCAAAGTATTTCTGTTTACATTCAACAAAATGATTATAAATATACTTACATATTTAATTATAAAATAACTGAATAGTCAAAAATAAGACTCATACCTGTATCATATGCCATAGCTCATCTTTATGCTTCTTGATAGAGGCATCTTTTTTACTATTCCAACTGCTGATTGTAATTGGTATATCCTGCCTTGCTCTGACACCAATGAAGATTCTCAACTGTTTACCATTGCCACCGATCGCTTGGTTTTTAACATTCCATTCGACCTGCATTATTACTTAGGTAAATTAGATAACAAACAATTAAAAGTATGTAACAAAGTTAGTTAATTAGTAAGTATCATACTATAAGTTTAGGAAGCCCTTTATTCCCCCGATTGATGATATTCTTCTTAACTGTCATTCCACGAGGAGTGAACTTTTTTTTGGGCAGATGTTCACTCTCATGACCACTGTCATGTGCACTATCATCACTGTGGGAAGTCATCTCACCTGCAACATAATATAATCATTGTTATTAGGTTAAATGTTATTTTATAATAACTATATGTTAGTTAATTTTTACAATATGAAAAATGAATAAAAAAGAAACTACGCATGATATATTACCTTTTCCTTTTCCTCGATCTAACGTTACTAGCTACTTCTTTATTTGTATGATATTTTGTTTTTTGCTTCTTGGTACTTTGTTTTCGACGAAATGTAATTCCATCGTTATGATCCTTTCTAACATACAAAATATCGTCATTAGAAGTACTTTCCCCTATTATTGGTTGCAATGTCCCGAAGAAAGGGTCATCCTCAATGTCAACATCTTCGTGCGCTTGATCCCCAATGTCATTCACCAATAACTTTTTGTTTGTCAATAAAACAATGAACCAATTGATATCAACTGGATCAGTGACATAAAACACTTGTTGGGCTTGCGAGGCTAAAATAAAAGGTTCATCTTTATACCCTAACTTGTTGAAATTCACCCGCATGAAACCCAAGTCATCCATCTGTACACCATTATTATTGTCAACCCAATTACATTGGAACACAGACTCCGAAAACATATTGTAATCCAACTCCCATATGTGTTCAATAACACCAAAGTATGACATATTCGCGTAAATGGGATTTCTGTCTTTGGCACTTGATGTATGCATAGATTCAGCTACAAGAGTCACCCCACTATTTTGCATTTTACTCTGATCATCATGGGATTTTGTATAGAACGTGTACCCGTTTTGTAGATAACTAGTGTAAGAGAAAACATGTATATTTGGACCTTTTGCTAACCATCTCAATCTTTCTGAAATCGAGGTAGGATTCGAAACAAACTCAATATCAATTTGATTTTTTAGCCACAGTATGAAACTCCGATTATGTTCTTTTTTTAACCAAACTTCACTCTTAGTTGGGTGATCACTCTTAAGAATCTCCATGTGTTTGGCAATATATGAATCAACCTGACTATCATTGTGTAGAACATATAAGTGTGCTTGCTCTAGTTCGTTCCTAGATACCATCACTATTTTCCTTCCTGTCATCCCTTTACCAACACTTGTTGTGTGACGCTCCCTTGGCATCCCAACAGAATATTCAACACTAGATAGATAGTCGGTGGAGAACTCAATAGCTTCTTCAACTATGTAGCGCTCAGCAATGCAACCCTCGGGTCGTGATCGGTTTTTAACATATCCTTTTAATATCTTCATGTACCGCTCAAACGGGTACATCCATCTCATGTAACATGGGCCACACAATTGTGTCTCTCTAACTAGATGAACTATTAAATGAATCATTATGTCAAAGAATGAAGGCGGAAAAAACATCTCAAGCTCACATAAAGTGACAGTAATTGATCTTTGCAGAGCTGGCAACTTTCCAGGGTCAATCACCCTACTACAAATCGCCTTAAAGAAGAAACAAAGTTTAGTTATGGCCTGACGCACTTTATTGGGCATAATGGATCGTATACCAATTGGTAGCAAATTCTCCATGAGAACATGACAATCATGAGACTTTAGAGACTTTAACTTGAGGTCTTTCATCGATACAAGGTTCGTAACGTTTGAAGAGTACCCCTCTGGAACTTTAACTCCATGAAGAAACTTACAAAAGACAGTTTTCTCCTTTCTAGATAGAGTATGAGCTGCCGGAGGTAGATATGTACGTGTACCCTTCTTAATCGGACCCAATTCTGGTCTCAACCCCATACTAACCAAATCCAACCTTGTGTTGATGGTATCTTTAGTCTTCCCTGGCATATTGAGTAAGGTACCAATGACACTTTCGAATACATTTTTTTCAACATGCATCACATCAATGAAATGCCTTACGTGTAATGACTTCCAGTATGGCAACTCAAAGAAAATCGATTTTTTCTTCCACCCTCGTTTGGCAAGCTCTCCTGCAAAAGGCTTCCCAAACTTAATGTCCAAATCTTTCACCTTTTCAAATAGTTGTTCACCGGTCAAAGGCAGAGGAGCTTTACGAGTTTCTGAATTCCCATTGAATGCCTTTCTCCACACCCGATAGTGATGAGTTGGAGGCAAAAATCTCCGATGGCCAAGATATATATTCTTCTTACCATGTTCCAACCACATCCAATCTGTATTATCTTCACATATAGGACATGCACATTGACCTTTGTTACTGTACCCAGATAGATTGCCGTATGCTGGAAAGTCATTAATGGTACCAAAAATCATAGCCTTCAGAATGAAACTTTCTTCTCTGAACCCATCATACACCTCTACCCCAATCTCCCACATTTGCTTCAAGTCTTCTATTAAAGGAGCCAAGTATACGTCAATATCATTTCCTGGTTGTTTGGGGCCAGAAATCAACAAAGACAACATCATATACTTGCGTTTCATGCAAAGCCATGGAGGTAAGTTATAAATCGCCAAAATCACAGGCCATGTACTGTGGGAGCTACTCTGGATACCGTGCGGGTTAAATCCATCAGCAGACAATGCAAGGCGTAGGTTTCTTGGGTCATGCCCAAAATCAGGATAATCAATATCAATCTTTTTCCACTGCGGAGAATCCGCCGGGTGTCGTAGCATACCATCTTTAATCCTTTCATCGTCATGCCAAGTCAACTATTTTGCGTCTTCCGAACTACGGTACATACGTCTAAATCGAGGAATTATGGGAAAATACCACAATACCTTTTCTGGAGCAGATTCTTTCTTCTTATACCGCGATGCATTACATTTAGGGCAGGACTTTAACAACGCATGTTCATTCCGAAATAAAATGCAATCATTCGGACAAGCATGTATCTTCTCATAGTTCAAACCAATGGTGCCTAACATTTGTTTTGCATCATACGTCCGAGAAGGGAGCACATTGTCTTTCGGCAACATATCTTTCAATAGTGCGAGTAATTCCGTAAAGCTCTTATCTGTCCATCCGTGGCAAGTTTTCAAGTTGTACAGCTTTATCACAGCCAATAACTTTGTGAATTCAGTACAGCCCACATACAACGGTGTCTCCGCATCGGTTATCAACTTCTCAAACATTTGAGGACAATCATTAAGATCGTCTTCAACCGCCTTTGTCATCTCTTCAAATTGGTCACCATCAAACGTATGTGTTTCAGGATAATCAACCGGATCACATCTCTGAGTACTATTATCCATATTTGAAGGTTCACCTCTTTCCTCACCATGCATTGTCCAACAAATATAACTTTGATCGATTCCGTTGGCCTTTAAATGTCTTTCCAACTCAAGTGCAGTAACTCGATTGGCGTAACAACATCTTAAACAAGGACACTTGAACTTACTAGAAGTTCCTAAACGTCGAACGGCAAAGTTCACAAAATATTTCACTCCATCGACATATTCTTTCGACAGACGATTGGCAGACATCCACTTTCTATCCATATTAGACCGAAATTTATTATAAATTCCTGATAAGAGAACTTAAACATATTAATGGTGAAAAACACACAAAGTACAATTTTTTGAAACTAAGAAATTGCACTTTGTTCTTTTATACTTTCACTTAAACACTGTGTTATATTATCAATCCCATTTCTTAGGAAAATCCTATAATTCAACTATTTTCAAAATAGGGCCCCCTAGTATATCATATATAATAGCCAATAATATTCTTCAATCCTTTTAGCTGGCTATTCAGTTTCCAAATTATCATTTATTTGTTTCATCAGTTGCCAAATTCACATTAGTTGCCAAATTATCATTACTTTACGCAAGCTTATTTTCTTTCAAACAGAACCAAGGCCAATTCCTAATTCCTAATTCCCAATTCGTAATTCCTAATTTCTAACATCAACATTAGTTGCCAATTCCTAATTCCTAATTCCCAAATCACAGAAACCATAAAAATAGGAATCAAGAAAAAGTAAAACAGACTAACTGACTGAAACAATGCAAACGAAATCAAAGAAGCAATGAAATAGAAATGACGAAGTAAAACAGATTGAAGAAGGGCTGGTAAAACGGATTGAATCAAAAAACCCAGAATCAATATTGATGCATTGTGGAAATCTAACCTTGAAAGTAGAGAATGACTGACTGAGAAAGAGCAGGGACGACGACGGAACAAGTGGAGACGGCGGCGGCGGCGGAGCACGACAGAGGGTGGTGGTGGTTGACTGGCGTCTGGCGGTGGCGCTGGTGTTGTCTGGTTTTGATGTTTTTCGTTAGGGGTATTTTTAGTTTTCACGTGTTGGTGAGTGGTGACTTAGTGTTGGGTTTTACGGTTAAGTGAGTGAGTGGAGAGTGATAAGTTTTTTTTGGGTCAGCTAATGAGAAGAGGGAGAGAAGAGGGTTTCAGGTAAGAGAGGCTGAGAGACTGATGAGAGTGTGAGAGAAGAGGTTTTAGGTAAGAGAGGCTGAGAGAAGAGGGAAAGAGACGAGTACTGAGACGTGAGAGGGAGTATTGAAACGGTAATATTAGAATATTAGGCATCAGGGGCGCTTTCTCAAAAGCGCCCCTGAAGGCCCTCCGTGTTTTGGGCATCAGGGGCGCTTTTTTAAAAGCGCCCCTGATGCCCAAAACACGGAGGGCCTTCAGGGGCGCTTTATAGCGCTTTTTTAAAAGCGCCCCTGATGCCCAAAACACGGAGGGCCTTCAGGGGCGCTTTATAGAAAGCGCCCCTGATGCCTAATATACGGAAAGCCTTATTTTGGGCATCAGGGGCACTTTTTAGAAAGCGCTCCTGAAGGACATCCGTATTTTGGGCTTCAGGGGCACTTTTTAGAAAGCGCCCCTAATGGGGGCGCCCTTTTTTAACAATTCTGTTGTAGTGAAAATTACACTGCATCCATACCAATCAGAAGATTTCCCCACCAATCAGAAATCTTTAAATTTGAATTGCGACCTTCAATGCTAATTAACCAGCTCCAAGAAATAGTTTTGGCGTGATGGACCATTACTTGAGAGTTAAAAACTTTATCCCTGAATAGAATATGGTTCCGATGGACCCAAATACACCACGTACGTGACTGCTATCCAAATCAAATACTTCAATCTCCCAGCCTTTTTGGGATCCAGCCTGAGACCATGAGCCTTAAAATGCGCCACTCCAACAATACATTGTGTAACAACCAACATGCACAAATATTTATTGTAACAATTTAAACACAAACCATAATGGTGCCTGACAGTTTGCTCCGTTAAAATTGGTAGTAATTCAAAAGTTTACAAAAGAATTATATTTATAGCAACAAAAAATATGCCATAACCTGAATATCGCTAGACTGGCATCTATACGATTTAAAAGATATTATAATATTATAATAATTTAATGATTTTATAAAATATTTGTCAAGAATATCAAGAATTAAATTAATTTTGATTCGATTTCCTAAAAGGTACATACTCCACATTTAAATACAACCTCTCATCGACCCATTCTAACCTACGATTTCTTCCTTTCTGTGTGTTACATCTTAGTCATGGCTAAGTCTCACTTTTTGGTTCCTTTCACACTTTCCATGATGTTCTTTGTACAAGTCATGTCAAATACCATTGACCCCAATTGGTATGATGCTAGTGCAACCTTCTATGGTGACATGAATGGTGGAGAAACCATGCGTAAGTATAAAAATTCTTCCTTTCTTTCTTTAAAGAAAATTATAATAATCATTATCAGTTCAAGTTTTTTTTCCTGATGAATAATGATGTTATATTGAATGCATAGAATTTGCCTCGCAAACAAATCTAATAAAATCTGAAAACTTTTATATACCTTTTTTTTAGTAAACGGTATTCCTGAAATTAGGTTTAAGTCTAGCCAATATTTAACTGTTGTTCTTGCGGTGGCTCTAACACTATGGTATTATTGTTTTTTTGGGGTGGGTGAATATTAATAAGAAAATTTCCTTTCATACAAATATTATATGTTGATTTGCTAATAAAAATAAAATTAAAGGATTGTATTTATTTTAATAATTTTTTGTGATTTCTGATATAATTTATATATGCAGAGGGTGCATGTGGTTATGGTGATCTCTTCCAACAAGGTTATGGGCTGGAAACCACAGCACTAAGCACAGCTCTATTTAACAATGGACTTACTTGTGGTGCTTGTTTTGAGATCAAATGTGTGAACGACCCACAATGGTGCAAAAAAGAAGGACCAACCTCAATCAAAGTAACAGCAACAAATTTTTGTCCACCCGGAAGTTTGTGCAACCCTCCACGGAAACACTTTGACCTAAGCATGAAAATGTTCACCACTCTTGCCGATTACAAAGCTGGGATAATCCCTGTTCAATATCGGCGGGTTGCATGTATTAAAAACGGGGGTGTAAGGTTTAAACTTGATGGAAACCCTAATTGGTTACGTGTTATGTTGTTGAATGTTGCTAATGCTGGAGATGTTATTCGTGTTATGATTAAAGGCTCTAACACTGATTGGATTCCTATGTCACGTAATTGGGGACAAAATTGGGTTACAGGAGTTAATTTGGTTGGACAAACGTTGTCATTTTGGGTTACTACTAGTGATTCGAAGGCATTGCAGTTTGATAATGTTGTCCCTAATAATTGGCAGTTTGGACACACCTATGAGGCCAAGATGAATTTTTAGATTTTGCTGAATGTTTTAGAAATTAGTTAGTACCTAATGCCACGAAAATTAGGAATATCATGTAATTTCAGCTCTAGTATTTTGGGCACTAATTAGCCTAATATCATTTAACAGGGTTTTTAATGGACAACCTAATTTATGTTCTTCTGTTTGTGCTCTATTAGTGGAAATAATTCTCCTTAACTCCTTTTTTTTTTAGGAAACCTTGCCTTCTTTTTCGATACTGCCTTTCATATTACAATAATAATAATAATAGTAATAATAATATCATAAATCATAATAAATATATAATAAATAGTTAAATACTTTGATATTTTGATTTCCTGGTTGTACCAAAAAAGAATACTTTGATTTGTTCAATAGAAAAGAAAATACTTTGATCAAATATAATAATTTGTACCGACATGGATTGGTCCAAGTGGTAACTGGAGTTAGATTCCACCCCAACGTTGATTAGTCACTCGGTGGAAGCTACGCACCAACCAATGACATGGTAAAATAATAATAATAATTTGTTACCAACTCTCTGTGTGTTTGTTTATTCCATTAAACTTATATAGGAAGTTCAACAATTCGTATTACGTATTTTGTTAAATTGTTACTGACATTTGAAATTTAAATTTCAGTCCCAATACCCACAAGCCAAAATATTAGATAAATAATGTTCAGAAAAATTAAATTGTTCCATATAAATATAATGCGGCACCTTAAAATTCAATTCATAATTCAACCCACTGAGAATACGATTTTCCAGCTCAACTTTCTTTTTCTCATGAACCTGCAACATAGTAGGAATTAAAATAATCAAATTTTTAATTATGATTGCATGTACTTTTAATTTGGCAATTGTATTAAAATAAAGGATTATTTCATTTAATCTGAAAATGACATAAGAATACGAAGTAAAGACCTATTCTCACGGGGGAAGGAGAATGAATTGCGTGGAGAACTTGCTGGAATCTCCACGGGGGAAGGAGGAACATGAGGATGATTTTGAAAATAATTGTGGTGTTAATAATGAGAAATCAATGTTTTAAAAACCGGACCGAACCGGCCGGTTCAACCGGTTGGACCGGAAACCGGGCACTCGGGCGGTTGGTTCAACCCCATTTGAACCGTAGGCACGTTGAACCGCTTAGAACCGGTTTGGACCGGATTGAACCACGGTTCAACCGTTTTGAACCGCCAATTGACCCGGGGTTGAACCGTCCGGAATGCTTTTTTTGACTTTTTTATTGACTTTTTCTCCAAAATTTAATACCTTTCTTATTTTTTATTTAATTATTACTCATCCGGTTCAACCATGGTTCAACCGAGTGAACCGATTGAACCATGACCCAGAGCTCTCTCCGGTTCAATCTCCGGTCCGGTTTTTAAAACATTGTGAGAAATTCATTACTGATTCAAAGTTGAAATTAGCTGTTATTAAATAGGTAATGAAAGTTATGGAAAATAATAATGAAGGGAGAGTATCAGGGCACATTAATACTGCAACTGAGGTCAATGATGGTAATTCTAATTCTGCACATTCCCATGTTAGCACTAGGAGAGATACAGTTGGCGTAACTGAGATGGAAGTAAGTTGTGGGCTGAATGAAAATGTAAATCAGATTGGGCCTGATCAGAATGACTCAATACTTGTTGGCGTTCCAAATCACTGTGGGCATAGTCATCAAGCCCACAATATGGTTGTTCACTCAAACCATTCGGTGCAGGTGGGCTCCGCGAACCTTGAGATGCTTTCAATGCAAGACCCGACCAATTCGTCTCAGGATCGAACTCCAATCCACAATCAAACTCACACGAAAGCACAAAGAGGAAGTTATCGAATAAGGGATTTTTGAATGCTCCTGTTCGCGCAAGCAAGAAGAATTTGGTTCAGCATGTCTTGATTTCGGTTTCGTCTTGGCCAGAAGTTGATAAGGTCTCGATGGGTAGGGAGCAGCATAGTCAACGGTCAGGTTCATCTTCTGCGTTTTCGGGGGGTGCTGTGTTGTGAGTCTACGAGTACAGGTGATTTTGTTTGCGGCAACAATCGTTTTTGGGCATTGCAAAATAAAACAGTTGCTGCTAAGGTATGGGAACAGGCGAAAGTCATAGGAGTGACAGGTTCTTTGAGGGATGAAGAGTATGTTGATCAAATTTCTGAAGCCGAACGTAGAGATTTGGAGGCTAACTTTAGGAGGAAGGATAAATCGGTGGTGAAATGAATATCTTGTCTTTAAATATCAGAGGGTTGGGAGACAGTTCAAAAAGAAGAAGACTGTCTCATATTATACAGTCAGGTAATTTTGATTTAGTTTGCATTCAAGAAACTAAGAGGCGGGTGTTGCTTGATTATGTTGTGGAAAATTTATGGGGTAACATATTGATAGATTGGGTAGCTATTCCATCAATAGGACAATCTGGAGGTTTATTAATGATGTGGAAGAAAGATTTGTGGGTTGTTAAACAAAAAATTTATGGTGACCGGTTTGTGGCTGTGTGTGTGGAATGGAGATCTTTGACTTTGTTTTGTGTTTGCATTTATGCACCTTGTCACACAAGTGAAAGAAAATTATTATGGGATGAGCTTTGTAATCTCAAACGTAATAGTGTACAAGGGGAATAGTGTTTGGTTGGAGATTTTAATGCGGTAACTAAACAAGAGGAGCATAAGGGAGTATATCAGCACACTTGAGAAAGAAAGATATGGTCGATTTTATTGTTTTTATCAATGATATGGACTTACTCGATCCTCCTTTGTTAGACAAGAAATTTACTTGGTTTTGTCCTGAGGGTAGTTCAGCAAGTAGATTGGACAGATTTCTAATAACGGAAGGACTTCTTGATGCTTGGCAAGTAAAGGGGCAAAGAGTTGGTAATCGGGATATCTCTGATCATTGCCCAATTTGGTTGTCGTGTTGTGATCGGAATTGGGGTCCAAAACCATTCCGATTTAATAATTGTTGGTTGCAACATGAAGCGTTTAAATATTTTGTTGAGGATGTCTGGCATAATTTTCAGGTGGACGGCAAGAAGGCGTTAATCATTAAGGAGAAGTTAAAATAGTTGAAAGACAAACTGGAGCTCTGGAATAAAGAAGTTTTTGGTTGGTTAGATCTGAAAATTGAAAATATTGTGGAAGAGTTGAATGATTTGGATGTGGCGGTGACAAAGGGATTAGACATGACTGCAGTTGTTGCTAGAAATGAAGCATCGGCTTTGTTTTGGCAAAATTTGAAGTTTAAAGAGAGCTTGCTTAAACAAATCTAGAGTTAGATGGATTCAAGAGGGGGATGCTAATTCGAGGTATTTTCATGCGTGTATGAAATATAGGAGGCGTAGAAATCAGTTATGCGTGTTGGAGGTAGAGGGGAGGTGTTTTGAAGAAGTGTCTGATGTCAAAAGGGAGGTCCGAAATTTCTTTGTGAAGAGCTTTGAAGATAATGTGAGCCACCGACCTGTGTTAGATGGTTTAGTTTTTCCCAAATTGAGTGACGCTGAGGTCAAGGAGGAGATTTAGGGGTGTGATGGTGATAAGAGTCCGGGTCTCGATGGCTTTAATTTCAGTTTTATCAAAGAATGTTGGGAGGTGTTGAAAGAGGATATTGTGGCTTTCATTCATGAATTTCAATTTTGCCCGGTTTTGCCTAAAGGTATAACGACGTCTTTTCTTGCTCTTATTCCTAAGAATGATAATCCACAGGGGATGAAAGAATATAGACCTATTTGTTTGATCGGGTGTTTATACAAGATTTTATCCAAAGTTCTAGCTGCCAGATTGAAGAAAGTCATTGGTAATTTGATTTCTCCTTGTCAAACCGCATTTGTTCCTGGAAGGCAAATTGTTGATGGGGTTTTGGTAGTGAATGAGGTTGTAGACTTGACCAAGAGAAGAAAAGACGAATGCTTGCTTTTCAAGGGTGATTTTGAGAAGGCATATGATTCTGTGTCTTGGAGTTTCTTGTCTTATATGTTGGAAAGAATGGGCTTCGACGCAAGATGGATTGATTGGATGCGGGCATGTGTTTGCGAAAATTCTTTGGCGGTCTTGGTTAATGGTAGCCCAATAGGGGATTTCAAAGTGTTTAAGGGTTTGAGACAAGGGGATCCGTTATCTATTTTCTGGTTTTTAATTGTGGCGGAAGGCCTTGCAGGAATGGTTCAGAAGGCTGTGAGGTTGGGGCTGTTCGAAGGTTTTAAGGTGTCTTTAGATAAGTATTACTCTCTCTTACAATTTGCGGCTGATACTATATTTTGGTTGGTAAGGGATCTTGGAACAACCTTTGGTGCTTAAATCTATCTTCCGTGGTTTTGAGTTGGTATCGGGGCTGAAAGTCAACTTTCATAAAAGTAATCTGTTTGGTATCAATTTGAGGGAGGATTTTCTCGAATCGGCTTCCTCGTTTCTGTCTTGTAGTATCTCTTCCATTCCGTTCAAGTTCTTGGGAATCCCCGTGGGTGCTAATCCCAGGCGTAGTAATACTTGGCGTCTGGTGGTGGAGTCGGTTAGGAAGAGATTAGCTTTGTGGAAGGGTCGTCACCTATCTATTGGAGGTAGAGTTATTTTGATTAACTCGGTTTTGAACAGCATTCCTTTATACTTTTTATCTTTCTATAAGGCACCGAAATTGGTGATTAATGAATAGATAAAAATACAAAAGAAGTTTTTGTGGGGTGGTCATAGTGACAACAGGAAGATTTGTTGGGTGGCTTGGGATATGGTGTGTAAACCAAAGAAAGAGGGAGGTCTAGGTATCAAAAATCTTGAAGCTTTTAATATT
Organism: Astragalus glycyphyllos; assembly: GCA_963573325.1. NCBI lineage: Eukaryota > Viridiplantae > Streptophyta > Magnoliopsida > Fabales > Fabaceae > Astragalus > Astragalus glycyphyllos. The sequence goes on from OY754310.1 coordinate 20,076,275, forward strand.
TCTTTGCTTGCTAAGTGGAAATGGAGATGTCTTGTTGATGAAAATGCTATCTGGAGACCTATTCTTGAACATCGTTATGGTGATATAAGAGCAAAGCATATCGGCAGGTTGAACAGAGTGTGGGGTAAATCAGATTCTCTTTGGTGGAGGGACTTAATCACTTTGGGAGATGATCTAATTTTGGAGCAGGATTTTTTAATGGCTGTCATACCCTAATTTTGTCCGCCTAGGTTTAAAACCCTAATTTTCCGCAATAAATAAATAAATTGAGAAGTGTGGTTTTATTTTGAAGAGTGAAGAGCATTGTGCATGCATTTTTGGGTTTTAAAAGTCATTCTAGGGCTTTTAAATTCATTGTTAGAGTGGAAATGCATTTGTTGTTAAAAAACAAGGTTTTTAGGGCAAAAGGGTATTTTGGTCATTGTCAAAAATAAGATAATTTCTCATCAAGAATCATTGTGCAATTTTAGAGAAATTTATTTGAGGCAAAGCATTTTTGGTCATGTATGTATGTATGCGCATGCATGCATACATTGTGCACAAAATTCAAATTCAAAAAAGGCATCAAAAAGGAATATTCTACAAAAATTTCAAAATGAGGTTTTTATGATATTTTTGGTCATGGTGATCTCATAAAAATGGCATATTCCTCAAGATACCTTGTATGTGGCTCAAAGTGGTGTATTTTTGTACAATTATCTTAAGAAGAATAATCAAAAATGAAGGGATAATGGAATGGTCATATAATAGTACAATAGTACAAGATGACAACTAGCAAAACTTGGTCACCAAGGACCCCTCCCATTTATGCGCCTATCCCTCTCTATTCTCTCATTTTGTGTTTTCTCAATGTCCTCAATCCATGTGAGCCTCAATCCTAGCCTTTGATTCAAAATTAAAATCAAATCCTAGAGCACAACTAGTGCACAATGACCTAACTACCCTTAAACCTAATTGCTTTCTATATATACCCTATTAACCTCACCTCAAAAAAGAAAAGGCTTTTGGCCTCATTTTCACTCACACAACCCTAGCACACAACTCCCTCTCCTAATTCCCTCTCTTGGCCGAAATTATACTACCTTCTTCCTCCATCAATTCTTCACTTCTCCTTCACCAAATCACCATTTTCTCACCTCATTTCCATTCCTACTTCATATATCTTCCTTCTCTCCTAATTTAATTCAAGCTTGCATCATCAAAGGGCATTTTTAAGCAAGCATTTCGTGGGTTTCATTGAAGTTTGGTGAAGATTCAAGTTGATTTGTAGTCTTGTTCTTCATATTAGTCATTCCTTAGCTTGGATTTGAGGTAAACTTCTTAAAACCTAGCATCATCTTCAACTTTTTTGCATCAAAATGTAGATATCATGTTTCTAATCTTGCATCCTACCATATTCATGCATTTTAGTGTTGTTATATTGTTGATTTGTTGATTGTTGTTGGTGAGAGGTGTCTCAAGCATTTTGACAAATACTGTGGGAGGTTTGGGTGCTTGAGATGCTTCTCACCCTTGAATAAATTGTGATTTATGTTGTTTTCACTATGATCTTGCATTTTTGTTGAATAAAATGATGTGATGCTTCGCAAATCATGATTAGAATTAGGGTTTGTTAATTTTCTTGTGAAATGGGTTTGCAATTGTGATCAAAAACGTTTTCTCAAGTTATTTTGATGTTAATAGATGGTATCTTGCTTGCAAGTCATTGTTATGTTGATGATTGGCAAGAGGACTCACACTTGTGCCTTTGCGCACTTAACTTTAAGTGTTGAGGATTGACTAAAATGATTCAACGCAATTGATTTGATGTTTTGATTGCAAAATATTGTTGCTAATTGATTGTATCTTGCTTGCAAATTGTTATATGTTGATGATTGGCAAGAGGACTCACACTTGTGTCTTTGTGCACTTTACTTTAAGTGTTGAGGATTGCCTAAGATGATTCAACACAACCTTTTGCTTTGATTGTAAACTTTGGTTTGCTTGTTAGTAACTTGTTTGCAAAGTTATCCTATGTTGAGGATTGGCAAGAGGACTCTCACTTGTGCCTAGTGTACTTCACTTTAAGTGTTGAGGATTGCCTAAGATGATTCAATTTTCTTTGTGCAATTCTTGTTTGAAAATGCAAATGCTAGTTTTCTAACTTGATTAATCAATTTTGGTTACAAAAATGACTTGTTAATGCCCTCTTTTGGTCACTTTTGGTCTTGCAAATATTCAAACCTATGTTGTTAATTGTGAAATTTGTGATTTGAGAAAAATGAATTTGGGTTTTTGGTTCACTTATGATCCACAAATGATCTTGGGTTATGCTAAGTTGGCAAGAGATAGGTTACTTCAACCTTGATGCCTATGCTTGTAAGCATTTAAAAATTCAATTCCCATTTGATGTGTTTGTGAAATGTGAGCAAAAAGGGGTCTATAAACAATTGAATTTGCGCACATGATTGGTCTCCAATGACCTTGATGCATCCTCAAGTTTAATCATGCTTTCTTTGCTCTTTGAGTTTATTGTAAATTGTTGTTTGAAGCTTGTGAAGTTTCGGCAAAGGATAGGCTCACTTAACCTTGATGCACATGCATTTTGCATATTCATGCATTCTTACCTATTCTTGCATCCTTGCCTACTCATGCATTCTTGAATTGAAGCTTGGTACTCCATGCTTGATATACTTGTTTATGTGCTTGTGGTGCATTAAAATGTTGAATTGGTGTTCACAATTTGCTTGTTTTGATTTCCACCAATTGTTACTCGTTAGTAACTCTCCAAAACTTCAAAACCATGTTGCATACAAAGAACAACTTGTTACTCGTTAGTAACGTTCCAACTTCAAAACATTTTTTTTGCATTTACATAATCATTGATAAACAACTTCACTTCTTCTCAAAACAATTTCAAACTATTTTTCACAAATCAAACTTTGTTGAGGATAATGCGAAGCCTTTGCTCGCACGATTGTCAACAATGGGGTGCTAGTGGTGATCACTTGGAGTCTTTGCTCAATTGATTATCATGAACACTCATTTTTCAAAAGAACTCTCATTTCACAAATTAAAAACTTTGTTGAGGATAATGCGAAGCCTTTGCTTGCACGATTGTCAACAATGGGGTGCTAGTGGTGATCACTTGGAGTCTTTGCTCAATTGATTATCATGAACACTCATTTTTCAAAAGAACTCTCATTTCACAAATTAAAAACTTTGTTGAGGATAATGCGAAGCCTTTGCTTGCACGATCGTCAATAATGGGATGCTAGTGGTGATCACTCGAAACCTTTGTTGTTTGATCACTGTGAACATTCAATTTTCACAATTAAACAACTAAAAAATAAAAACCTTTTCTCGACAACCGAGAACTACGTAAGCTTTGAATTCTCCATCGCACTGGGAGATACGGAGGAGCGGGTCACATTCCCGTCAAGCACGACAAATGAAAACCATTTTCTTTTCAAAAAAACAAACCCTTTTCCAAAACAAGGCAATTTCTAAAAACAAAACAATTTTCGAAAACAAGAACTACGTTGCTTTGATTCCCTCCCCGGGATACGTAGGCACGGTGCCCTCCCGTCAAGCGCAAAAGATTAAATTTTCCTTAAGTTTTTTCCATAAAGTAAGGAGAGATAAAGAGAGATAAAAACAAAGCATTTCTTAAATCAACCTTTTAAATCACACGTCAAATCGAGGTTCCCTTTCAGTAGAAAGGATGTGTGGGGTGCTCGTACCTTCCCCATGCATAACCGACCCCCGAACTCAAATCTCGTGGTTCCAAGGACCATTGTTTTTCAAGAAAGGTTTTTTTCAATGTTTTACCTCTAAAAAAATATTGGTGGCGACTCCAATTCATGTTGTGCGAAGAGAAATCCCTCCAAAGGATTTTTCGGGGTGCAACAATGGCTTCAATTAATTGTGTTGTGGGGAATGGGAGGCTTATTAGCTTTTGGAATCAAAAATGGTTGGGAATCGACCCCTTGGCTGTGGTGTTCCCAAATTTATATTTAATCTTAGGTAATCCGGATGCAGTTATCGGAGATATGGGTGAGTGGGTGGATGACCGTTGGTGTTGGATCATACCTTGGGTTCGAGCGCTTGATGGTGTTGAAGCGGCTGATGCAGCTATTCTTGGGCAGATTTTGCATGGAATTGAGTTATACCGAGGAGGGAAGGATGGGTGGAGATGGATAGGTAACAATGGGAACTCTTTCACGGTAAAATCTTGTTATATGTCTTTATTGTCTACTTTGAGGGATAGCAATTTAGAAGAGGATCCGAGGATTAGTTTGAATGGTTTATGGAAGTCACATTTGCCTTCCAAAGTATGCATTTTCGGCTGGCGTCTTCTGATTGGGAGGCTCCCGACTAGAGATAATCTACGCAGAGAGGAGTTGTTATACAAGACATATCATGTCCTTTGTGCAGTGAAAATTTTGAAACAATATCCCATTTATTTTTTGAATGTCATTTTGTGCTGTCAGTCTGGCACGGAGTGCATAGGTGGATTGGTTTGCAACCGAATATGGAGTTAAGTGGATTAGATCACTTTATGTGGTTTGATGGTCTTGTCTCAGGAAATTCTTGTAGGAAGTTCAAATCATTTATTTGGTTAGCAACAGTATGGGTGGAGTTTGTTTGCTGGGCGTCTAGGAATGAGTTGTAATATGACGGTAGCCCAATGGTAGACTAATCCTTTGGGTTGTATAAATAATATATAACTGATGACTTTGCTTGTGGATGGTTGTGGGTTTGTAGGTTTGCATTGTCAATAGTTGACTATTTTTGGTTCGTTGTGTTGTTGTTATTGTTGATTTTTGATGTTGCTGTCTCGCTGTTACGATTTTTGTTGCTGTTTGGTTGCGGTTGCTGTTTTGCTGATGTTGCTGTTTGCTGCTGCGGCCGTTTGTTGATTTGCTTCAACTTTGGTTTATTGTGGTTTGCTGTTTGCTGTTGCTGTTTGTGTTGGTCGTTGTCAGCTGGGATTTTGAAGGATGTTTTCGTTGCTTCGTTTGTCGCTGTTTCGTTAGTATTTCGATACCCGTGTAATTGGTTTTGTCGTATTGTTCTCCTTGGGGTACTCTTTTTTCCTCCTTGGGTCGTTTTCCCATGGGGTTTTGACTCAAGGAGGTTTTAACGAGACCCAAATTAACTGTACGCAATATTTCACTTATCAAAAAAAAAACCTATTCTAAATTCATAAGCAACATAATAGGAATATTAAAAAAAAAACATTCCATTGATACTATAATTAGCATTCCAGAATTAAAATTTGTTTAATAGCAAATTATAAAACATTGCATCCGAAAGTGGTATGGAATTTTATGCTACCTTAATATTCCTTAATATTCCTTAATATGCCGAAAATGGTTATTAAGGTAGCATAAAATTTCAGTAAAAAGAGTCAAATATGCCGAAAATGGTACCCCATCCGAAAATTCAAATTTGTTAGAATTTGGCATATTTGACTCTTTTTATTGAAATTTGAAATTGAAATTTCATGAAAATATTCCCACCAAATATGAGTAGCAACAATACTATATAAAGGGTGGATGGGTGGGTGTAAAAACCATTTCATGATTTGTAGTGTATAATGGAATATAGTTTTCAAATGGTTGAGGGATTCTCTTGCTAAAGAGGAATGTAAATATTGATGAACTAATCCATTCTAGAACACATTTAAAAAATAAAAATAAAAAATCTTCCTTTTTCCTTTCTTTTTCGTTTTTCAGAATTTATTTTCTAATAATTGGCAATGCCTTTCATATTCATTTTCCAAAATTCCTTTCGTTTTCACTTTTCAATCACTCAAATAATTTCTGTTTTTTTTCCTAATGTGTTAAAAGGATCTTAATAATATAGTCATGGCTTATGTTGCTGATATAATTTTGGTTAATTGGTGAGGCAAAAATTTTAAATTTGTATGTTTGTTATATATTTCGTTACTAGTTTTTTACTTTTTATCATTGATAAAAAATAAATCTCCAAATCGTTACTGGTTTTAACTACAATGAGTACTCACGTGTTCGACGAGTTGGTGGTTCCTTCCTCGACACATAAATCTCCAAATAAATATTTACAAGATGTAGATTCATCCTCCACTACTCCTGCTACCTGGAAAGATTTTCAAAATGCCCCAGTGTCGGATGCTTCTTCCAACCCATTGGTAGCACCTGACATGAGAATTTTAGGAAAGTATTGGGTTGATGCATTAGATGATGATGCTGAAAATAATTTAGAGCCAGTTGTGTCCCAAATGAAGAACGTGTTAGATTCGCTAAGTGCCCCAGAGTCTGATGCTACTTCTAATCCACTAGTAGCATGTGACATGAGAGTTTTAAGAAAGTTTTGGGGTGAGGTATTAGATGATGTTGGTGATCCTGTGTCTAATTACAGATACTCAGGGAATTGTTGCACGATATGATAATTTTGAACCGGATGTGTCGAAGACCCAAAAGAAGAAATTTGAGCAAACAAATAAATTGGTCGTTGGATATAATACTCGTTTAGGGGAAAAATCTATGTCTGTCTTCTTTTGACCTGGTTTTGTAGTTTAGTCGTTTAAATTGCCTTAAAATTTGTCTTTATGATGAATTATTTTAGGTAGTCTCCAAGTTAAGGCTCCCTATTACTGCCTTGATTTTATTCTCTATTCTTGCCAAGGGTTTTTGTTCTAGTCCACCCTTGGCCTCTCTTCTGTCCTATTTATTTTTTATCTTTTTTTTTAACAAAATCAGGGGGAAGTACTCTTTTTTCTTCTGATATTTTAGCATCAGAAGATTTTAATGAGACTTCTTTCCTTCTAAAAAAACTTGTTATCATTGTTATAGGTTTTGAATTCAACTGAGAGTCGTTGATCACTCAGGTTGACTTTTTTTTTATTCAAAGAGACTCTGCGGCTTTTCAATTTTATGAAAAACATTTGACTGATATAACTGATCCTGTCAAGAAAGATGACACAAATGAAAAATTTAAAATTCAAATGAAATCATGCACAATCATTTATTGACCAGCAATCAGGCATTTGGGTTGTTTCTTGGTGTTTCTTTCTAGGAGTATTTTCTTTTACCATCTGTTTGGTATTTAAATTTGATAATCTAGTGTGTTTGTGTTTGTATTGGTGTATCTTTGCCCTGACAATTGATGTTGTTGTAGCTATCGAGGGTGTCACTCGTTTGTGTTTGGTGTCTCATGGCTTAAGCCATCTCTCCCTTGAGTTTTGGATCCAGGGTGAGCAATTGGTAGGTAGAGTCTTGAAGTCGTCCTTTCCTACGTCTAGGTTGGATAGATGTTCTCAAAGTCGTCTTTTTCTGAGGGTGGAGTTGCCGGCGCCGTCTTCTTCCGAGGACAGACTCGTAGGGGTTGGTACCCGCAGACACTCCAAAGCCAAAATCAGCAATCAGAAATCAGTGAAAGGTACAAATGAGCAAAGCGTACCTGATATTAGAGTTTGATGCTCTGTTTATAGATGTAGATAGGGGATCTCTGTGAGCCTTGGCCGAGTCTGAGCCATTGGATTAGAGTGCGTTAAACTAAACCGTTGATCTTGATCCAGCCTTTCCTTGAAGTTATTGGGACAAATCCAACAGTGAATTGAGCTGTTCTCATGCAGATTGGGCCGCTTGGCCCAAGTCGAGGTCGTTCACGGGAGTGTGTACTCAGCTTGAGTTGTAGAAGGTCGTATTGTTATTAGTTGGGATGGGTCTGAGGTCGATGTATGGGGATTAGTGCCGCAATGAGGTCGGATATGTCTCTGAGGCTGCCCCCAGGTTGGCGAATCTCTGGGGAATGGACCTATCTGATGTGACACGTGTCAATATGTAAGACTGATGCGACGTTTGAATTTTTGCATCGACCTAGTTCTCTAATCAACCGACGTTGAAACTCTAACGACCATTTTTCTAGATATTTCTTCGGACCTTCAAGTTCATATTTCATAGGCTAGTTTTCCGTTTATTTTCTTCGTTTATTTGTTCTGCTGCCTTCGTCCTTTTCATTTTTGAACAAACGGGTCGTTATGCCCGATTTCCCCCCACCCTACCTTGAGAAGGAAGACAGTCAGTCTAGCCCTAATCCCCTCAAGGGACGAGCTTGTTGCTTGATATCATTTCTGACCTCAGATTCCTCCCCCCGCAGGTAAACTGGCGAAGACTAGGCATACCAAGAGATCACGCGTGGTTCCCATCGGGAAACCACTTTTAAAGAAAAAATGCAAAAAGTCACCGGTTCTTGCTGGCCCTACCAACGACCAGATGTCGTCCTTAGTGAGGTTACAAGAGATGGTGTAACACTCGCTACCCCGTTTGGAAAAGATGACGTAAATAAAGGAATTTATAGAAAATACGTCTTTGTAAAAACTTTAAGTCAAACGAAATAACAAGTATCACCAACAAATGCGAAAATACCAATTAAACAAATAACAAAAGTAAAGTAAAAAACCCATGGAACCCCTATGTCACATGTCTCCGAGCTTTTACCAACTATTAGAACTTTTAAAAACAATTAACAATACTAATAGTAGCTAATAATTTTCATCAGCATGAACTACTCCTCGGCGTCCACGTCGATAGGCTCATCACCATCTGCTTGCTCATCACACAATATAGGAAACAACCAACGGTAGTGGATACAACAAACATAACACGCATACACAAACAATCATCAACTAATCGTCAGCTAATCCTAGTGTCGCGACCTCACGTACGGTCCTAGGACTACAACCTCAAGGCAATCCTAATACCCATTACTCTAATGTCACGCTCAAATTGTCAACTACTCTCTCAACACTTCTGGATCCATCTAACTCTGGGTAAGTGGATGCAAGTGCCCTCACATTGCGGGAAATAGATAGAGTCTAGCCAGGGTACCCCAGTAGTTTGTAGAATTCCCCAGCAGTACCCCACTTAGGAGCCCCTGGGACTACCTGTAAGGCCGGGTCGTGGCCGTCTCTATTACTACTCCCATAATCATTTGCTTAATACCCCACCTATCATCATCACCATCCTTTGAGGTACACCTCGCCCATACTGCAACGAGTCATTGCCCATACTGCGACAAGGTTCCTCCTACAACTTAAATTACTAAGGTACAACTCACCCCTAGTGTGACGAGTCCTTGCCCATACTACGACAAGGTTCCTTAAACATCATCATCATCAGCGTCCCTAAGAATTCCCGAGTCTAAGGGTATCATCATCAACTAAGTGTCACTTGTACTATAATCATCATTTCAGGTGTTCTCATACAACAAAAGGATCACTTGACCTATAAACATCATCTTCAGTCCTAACTTGTGAAATTCCCCACCAATCCTAGATAACAATGTCAACCTTATATTCATATGTAATTTTAATAACCAACAGGCCAAGAGTAGTTCTAATCCATTACTAACTTAGTCCTATTCATTCACGAGGCTACGGTCACCACCAATGAGTTTTCCTTTGAGGATTTTGAGGCCAGTGTCGTGGTCGATAAGCTTGGCCAAGAATTGTTCATCAAGTGGAACTCTGAAGTTTCCTCCAGAAAACAAGGTAAAAATTTCGAGGCCGAGAACTTTTGGCTTGAAGCCAAAAACTTGTTGTGGAAAATAATGTGCAAGTATACACAGTCCAACACGTAGTACGTGATAAATAGAGATCGTTCCCATGAGGATTGAAGCTTAATATGTGCTTAATTTGGCTAACAAATTAGTGAAACAAAAAAGAAGTAAATACACAAGTTTTTGAGACCATTATTAATAAGGAAAAAGTAAAGAGATGCAGAACATAAGAATTGAGAGCAAGTTGGGATGTTTTTACTAAGTAAATCCATTAAAGTGCAATAATGCTATGTTTGATGATGCAACATTAGGTGTTGCCGCATCAGTTTGTATTCTTTCAAATAATTTACACTAGGGTTTCCTTACAAGAGCTTATGTCTAAGCCCTAAATAAGTTTTCCTTTGGCTATTTACGGACCTGTAGTGTTCACCTTATGGATTTTGCCCTCCTATGTCTAGGGTTTAAGCAATGAGCATTAAAGTGTCTTTTAACACCCACAATCCATATTATCTTTTGAGATCTATTCATAAATCTTTTCAGAAATCATAAATGCTACTCGAAATTAGTTGGTCATTCCTAATCCAAATTGGAAATAGTAACTCACAAAAGATAAAATGTGTAAACATCAAGCATACTTCATTAAATGCACTAAAATTTCAATACATAGGTATTAGCATCCCAACTAAGAGTGATTAGCTCATAATGAGCGTACAACACAATAAATACAGCTTAAACAAAAATGCTAAAGTCATAGTTAAAAGATACAAGAAAGGAATTATACTACGAGTAGGAAACCGAAGGTAAACTCCAATATCTGAAGCGTGGAGATACGAAAGAGCTCCCAAAAGTAGTAATCCTCCAAGTATATTCAGTTTTTGTAATTGCGGCAGCAATACTCTCAGCAATCGTGTTCTTGATTTGGTAATTTGAGGTGGCTTAGGTACAAAAATAAAGGAAAGCCATGTCTATACTTTCTCCTTCTGACCAAGCATGATAAATGAAGAGGGAACGGCTGGCTTTTATAGAGCTAGGGTACACGATCCAAGAAAACATTAAGTTGGAGGCGCCATTTGTCCTTATGCGTGCCCAACAAAAAGGTAGAATATTCACCTCACAATGCGCTGGCACCCTACGGCAGCCAGGCGTCCTTGTCTAACAGTAATCATGCGCTAAAATCAGCGCCTCTTAATTTTCTCTCTCATCTGACGCAAAACTGTATTGCTTTGGCACCTATTGCTGCAGTAATAAAATACACATATCAAAGATCAAATGAGGCACCTAAGTGCCACATAACACTAGTTCAGGAATACACCCTACACCCTTCTACAACATAGTATTTACAAACACAAACAATAAGACAACATTCAACCAGCATAGTTGATCCACAAATTTTTCCAGAGATAAACAAGTTGAGCTTCAACTTTCAGATTTTTCACTTAATTGCAAACCTTATGCTCCACAAGATCCCTAAAGTTACTGCTGCTCAAAGTGTGTGTGTGTGTGTGACAACTATGTTTAGTTTAGACCATAGCAAGCTTCGAAAACATCACCTAGTTAAAGAAAGAGTGGTTTTCTTTTGGTAATGCCAAAAAAATTTTAAAACAAAAGGGTAGACTAACGATTCATACACAGAATGGGGGTGAGTATTACAAAGGGTTTTGATGTAAGCATTTCAGAACTTTAGGCCAGCGCAGTTATTACAACAATCCTGCCTCAACGCTACAGCATGTGTTGCTATAGCACTGGTAACTAACAAATGCTTTTGACAAAAACTTTAATGCTACTATACTGCAGTGCCCTTATTTTTGCATTTTGCACACATTATTTTTTTTGATTGGGGAAAGGGAAACATACAACACTACCAATTATAGCTTTTGTGGATGAAGGTAACTAATGAATGGTTATAACTGTGAGAAGTGGCCTTTTGTAATAAAAAAATGTGTTTTGGGAGGAGGGGATTGTTCTTTGGTTGGTGACGGTTTGGGTGCAGGTTTGGTGGAAAGGTTTTGGGTGGTTGGTGATTGGGGAAAAGATTGTTAACAAGGTTTAAATGATGACAAAGAGAAAACACACTACCAATTAGCAAAGGTGACTACCAAATATGCTATATTGGCTTTTGAAACTCCATTTTGACTTTTTGACCACGTAGTCGACACCTCAGCCAGCCACAGGTGCTGCATCACAATTGACAGCACATACCACAAGACCACTTATTCATACCTGAAAAGTAAAAACAAAACACACAAAACACAATTAGTTTTAAAAATCTTGGTTACCTCCAAGTAGCGCTTACATTATAGTCTTTAGCTAGACTTTGCCTTCAAAACCCAAGTCAGGGTGGATAATAGGACAACAACAAAATGTCATACTTCCACTTTCTCCTTTTTGTCAGAAATCCCATGTATTTGGCTTAGGGAGCCAAGTGTTATCATGCTCCAATAAATAAGCATTTGGGATGGGAATTCCCCCTCTCTTGAAAAAATGAAGTTCATTTTGTGCAGGACTATTTTCTTCAAATACCAAAGGTTGAATCTTAATTGTCACCTGATTCGTATCATAGATCAACCATGGCTTTTCTTGTCACTCTTTTTGAATTTTTCTTTTAGATGTTCCATTATAGTCATAATATCAACATCTACATTCCTACATGAAGCTTCAAAGTTGTCATGATCCACCTTGATAGATTCGATGGAATGAGCTAAGAGTTTTTCAAAATTAGAGTTTCCTTCATGTAATCCTTTACTTTGAGCTTGAGAAGATGGCTCTTGCTCACACACAAAGTTCGACACGGGCATGGAATTTAACTCAAAACAACCCCTTTCATCTTCATCTCCATAACAATCATAATTGAAACAATATTGTTGAACATTCTTTTCTTGCATAAAGTAAAAAATCCAATGGTCCATGGCAAAAAGTGGGAGAATTGGTTTTTCACAAAACACCAAAGAGAATAGTAATAGTAATAATAACAAAAAAAACACACTACAAACACAAAGAACAATACAAAATAGGGAAAAATACTGAAAAACAGAACAAACTAAATGAGAGAGTCTAAACTAACTAAGCAATAGAAAATAACTATCACAATCCCTGGCAACGACGCCAAAAACTTGTCCTGAGAAAACATGATGTGCAAGTATACATTGCAACAAGTAATAAAGAGTAAGTAGAGATCGTTCCCACGAGGATAGTTGAGTTCTTTTCTATATTTAAATTAGTAAGTAAGCTAGTAAGTAAAAAGCAAACAAAAATAACAAATTGTAGAACCCAAATTTATCAACAAACAGCAAGTAATGATTAGTAGGAATTCAGAATGAGAACAAGTTGGAAATCCCTTTCACTATGAAAAATCATAATAATGGTCTAATGTGATATCTGATGTTGCAGCACTGGGTGCTGTAGCATATAGTATGTACCTTTCAGTCACTCTTCTACAGGGCTTCATTACAAGCACTTACGTCTAAGTTCTAAATAGGTCCACCATTGGCTATTACGTACCCACAGTATTCACCCTATGAAATTTTCCTTCCTATGTCTAAGTTTTAATCAAGGATTATTTAAGTGTCCTTAAATAACAACTATTCATATTATCCTTTGAGATCAATTTATAAACCATGTCTGAATCTATAAATGGTACCTATATTTAGGTGATCAGCTCTAAAATAAATTTGGAAATAGTATCACACAAAGGATAAAAATGCTAAACGTCAAATATATCGCATTAAACCATTAAAAGTCCAATACATAGTTACTAGCATCTCAACTATAAAGTGGTGAGCTCATAGTGAGAAACAAACACAAGAAATAAAGTATAGATGCAAAATCTAAAGCCATAAAACCAAAATTACAAGGAAGAAAATATACTAAGAAGAGGTGGACTGAGAATAGCTCCAAGAACTGTGATAATGGAGGTACAAACAGCTCCCTAATCAAAGAAAATCTCCAAGTAATGTCAACTCCAATGATACTGCAGCATTGCTCCCGACACTATTATCCAGAATTTCTACTTTTTGTTGTGAAAATGGAGCTTGGAAAGAAAATGGAGAGAAAGATTACGTCTAAACCTTGCCTCTGTCATGATTATTGGAGTACGAGTTGTTACCAAGTGGCTTCAGTCTCAAGAGGGGGGTGAATTGAGACTTTAAATATTTTCCCCCTTTTTAACGACATTGATTAATTTTCGCGCAGGTTTATGAAATGAACGAATTAGAATATAGAACAGTAAAGCACGCACAAGATTTATACTGGTTCGATCACCTCCCAGTGACCTACGTCCAGTCCTCACAACCCTTTGTGAGGTTTTCACTATCAAAACAAATCTTTCAACCGGGTGCTTTAAAACCCTTACAGACACAGGCACTCGTCACCAAGGATACCCCACCTTGTGCAAGAGCCCTAAAAACAATTACAGCAAGAGATACCCTACCCTTGTTACAATCAGAAACCCTATAGAGATACCCCACTCTCTAGTAAAAACCCAATACAGTATTACAAGAAATTACAATAACAATGAAATAACAAATACCTCTGAGAAGGTGAATATGACAACTTGAAGATCCCCAACCTAACCCTTGAGAGAAATCAGCTCAAAGTGATGAAGAACGTGAAAGGAGAAGTGTGACAGTGAGTGAGTTCGCGTTCTGCGTTTTGAGAATTGTAGGTTGTGATTTGATCGTAAAACCTAGGTCCTATTTGTAGAGTTTGTAAAAATATGACCGTTGAAGCAATTTGTGTTATAAGTCGACAATCGATTATCTTCTTTAAAAACATAGTATGTTAATCGATTGTGTGCTTTAGAAAGAATAGCTCCATAAGTGTGAATAATTGATTATATGCTTAAATAAAGAAAGATGGGAATCGATTGTGTGCTTGTTTTGGAGAAGCACTCAATCGATTATGTGCTTAAATGAAAGAAAAATAAGAATCGATTATTTGCTTAGTGCAAAAGAGGAAAGAATCGATTATGTGCTTCAAAGAAGAAGCCTAAATCGATTTGGAGTTTTAATAAGGCAACTAGACAATCGATTGTTTGCTTTACGAAATGAAGTTTCACAAAATTAGGATGAGAATCGATTATCTTCTTTAAAAGCTACAAACCATAATCGATTATCTTCTTTAATAAGGCAACAAGTAAAAAATCGATTCTTTGCTTTAGAAAAGGAGTCAAGAATTGATTCATTTGTTCCAAAACCAAGTCCTTTAACAATTTAATCGATTGATGGCTTTAAGCATAAGGACGAAATCGATTTTTGGCTTAAACAATATGAATGAAATCGATTTCTTTACCTCAAAAACAATTTCTATTAAAACACTAAGCCATGAATCTATTTCTTTTAAAAACAACAAGTTCCTAACCAATTTATCATGCTTTTATCAAGTGAAAACATATATGTTAGGTTTGCTTGTGTGAGTGCTAGTGTGTTGATTGATTTGAGCCGATCCTCAAAAGCGGTTTACAATTCATTCCTAAGACACGACCCAACTTCCCAACGACTACCCTTGACACAGACTTACTTCTTGGGTTGGTTGTGCCTTGGAGTTCCATTTGTCACTTTGTCTTAGATTACTTCATCATCAAAACTTAACCTGCAACACAAGATATCCACATGACTCACAATGTTGTTGTATTTGAATGGAAATTGTGAATTTAGTGTCTGTTAATATTTCAATTTATATGTCTTGAGTTTTTGTGTCATATGAAGTTTCATTAGATTGATCAAATTAAATTTGATTTTCGTTTATTCCTATTGCGATTTAATAGCCGTTTTAATAAGATACTTTGTTATGTTTTTGCTGGTTAAACCTCCTGTTGTTGTTGTTGAGTAGTATTCCACTAGATACTAAAGTTGGTAAGTTGTTGTTATTAAGTAGTTTTGCACCAGATACTAAAGTTGTTAAGTTGTTGTTGTTGTTGTTGTTTGTTATTGTTGTTGTTATTGTTATTGTTGTTGTTGTTGTAGTTGTGTTATTGTTGTTGTTGTTGTAGTTGTGTTATTGTTGTTGTTGTTCCTGTTGTTGTGTCGGTAGGGCATTATCGTGCAAGGTAGAACATTCAGGAATGGTATCACCAGTCCTCATGATGTTGTTGTCATTGTCAGTAGGGCATTATTGGACAAGGTATCCCATTCGGGTATTGCATCTCTGCTCATATTGTGGTTGTCATTTTTAGTACGTAGGACATTATCAAACAAGATATCTCGTTCGGCATCGTATCTGTTCAGTACCTTAACTCAGATTTGTGATCTTCGATCAGTAGTTGGTATTCTTTCTCTTTAGCCCTCTCCTTAGCTCAAGGTCAGAAGAATTCTTCGCGAGTCGGAATCTTCCGAAGTAGTCTTCGTCAACATCGCTTTCTTCCGAGGTTGGACTCAGAAGGGTGGGGTATCTGCAGACATTCTGATGCCAAAGTTGGCGAGAGGTACAAATGAGAGAAGCGTACCTGATTCTGGGGGGTAGTGATGTATTTATAGACGCGGGCTAGGGAGTTCTAGGGATCTTGCCCCATTCCGAGCCGTTGGATCGGGGCGGAGCGATCTGAAGTGTTGATCTGGAACTCGCATGGTGACTCGTTGATTGGACCAGATCCAGTTGGATATTAGGCTACTTGCTAGGCAGATTGGGCCAAGAGAGTTGGATATTGGGCTACTTGCTAGGCAGATTGGGCCTCTTGGCCCAATCCAGAATAGTTGCCCTCCAAGTCGAGGTCGGTCATGGAAGTGCGGCCTCGGCTCATGAATAACGCGTTTATGGCAGCGATGGGATCAGAGGTAGTCTTAGGGGCCAGAGGTTCAACAATTTGACTCGGATGCCCCCAGGTTGTCATGTGTCATGGTGTCAGGGAGACGTGACGTTTGAGTGAAACGAAACGTGTCGTGATAAAGGATTGTGTTAATCCTCATGCCTGATCATTAATTTCCTTGGGATTGGTCGCGTCGTTTCTTCTGTCGGGTTCAATACCCCTATAAATAAGTGCCAATGCCACTTCTCCTATGTATTTTCAATTCTTCACCCTTGAATTCTCCCGAGTCTAATGAGCTTTGGACGGAACCATTATCCGGTGAGCCGACGTTGACTTCCCTGCTTAAGACATCAATATT
Source organism: Astragalus glycyphyllos (assembly GCA_963573325.1). Classification (NCBI taxonomy): domain Eukaryota; kingdom Viridiplantae; phylum Streptophyta; class Magnoliopsida; order Fabales; family Fabaceae; genus Astragalus; species Astragalus glycyphyllos. Next base: position 20,092,897 of record OY754310.1, read on the forward strand.
TTCACGGCGGTTTTGCCACTTATTTTTCTGATGTTGAGTCCCCCGGTGTGGCTCTTTTGGATATCTTTCTTCCGAGTTCAAGTTCGGGATTTCTGAAGCGAGTTTGCTTTTCCATCGAGTCTAAATGGTGAACATGGTTCCTCCTGGCAAGCTGCCTTTGAAGAGGTCTACTAAGGGTCATGCGGTTGTCAACGACCAAAGGTCAAGTTCAGAAAGAGTCTTACAGGGAGTCGAGACCAATGGTTCAACCTTAACGTCTCCACCAGTGAATTCCCCAATATCGGTGTCTTTGGAAGAGGATTCTGCCTCCGGTAACACAATAGGGAACGATGCCCTTGACAATGCAGTAGGGAATTTCCAGGATGAGGCCCTTGACAATGTAGTTGGGAATTTCCATCTTACTGTACAAGGGGTGGAGCCGGCGGGAGTGGCTGCGGATTGAGTCGGTGGTCAAGGGGAGGTCGAAGCACCCGAGACCGAAGACCCCTATATTTGGGTTTCAAGTAAGATCCGAGCGGCAAGGTTGAGCTACAACGTCGGGTGTAGCCACCCCATCTCTCTTAGGAAATTTGAAAGGTTTGTTGGCCTCAATGGTCTTGAGTGGGAGCCCGGGCTTGCCGAGGATGACGAGGCAGTCTGCTTTGAGGTCGTTGGGCTGAAGTTCATTGTTCATGTCGCCTGCTTCGAGAAGATGAGGATTAGGATCTTGTTCTCCGAGTTTGAGAGGAGAATTCTTCGGTTTCTATAGGTGCCCCCTTCGCAGCTCACGCCCAATGCTTGGGAATTAATTAATACTTTTGAGATCGTGATGCGGGCGATGGGGAAATCTTGTCGGACAAAGGTATTCTTCCATATCTTTGATGGCTTCCGCCGACCCGAGGACGTCAAATACAGTTTCTTCTACATGGTGCCGGTGAACGAGGCTGCGAGGAAGGAGGTTGACGAGATCAAGGACCGAGGTGAGGTCGTGAAGCATCTGTTTCCCATGTCTTGGAGTCAAAAGCACTTTGTGCTGGAGACGAAGGATTATTCTTTCAAGGAGGCTGAGGTGAGCCCGTAAGAGGCCTAGACTGTGAAGTTGTTGGGGGATTGGGTGGAGTCTTTCACGACGAAGCTCAAGAAGATTGAGTGCAAGAAGATCTTGGAGGCCGACGCCGAGTCTCCTGCCGCTCTCGCCGCCGCTCTTGGTAAGTCCAACCGTCTTTAACAAACTTGTTTTAACTTTGAATTCTCATTCTTAGTTCCTCAGCGTTGTTTCCTTATTTTAAAGACCGGTTTACCAGCCCGAAGAACTTCGCACAATTTTAGGCCGAGGTAGGAATCAGAGGAGTTAACAATGTAGGGGCCAGCTCTTCTGTGTCTCGTCCTCTGGCTGTTGCCACTCCTGAGGTCGGGGTTGTGCAGTATGTCCCATGTTGGTCGAAAAGATTGTGAGGCCGCTCCTCAGAGTTTTGGAGGGAGATCAAATAAGCGCAGTCTTCCAAGTCCAGCTTCGGGGGTAAAGAAACAGCCAACGAGCCCTAAAACTGCTGACTTTGAAGCTTGTCCAAGGGTTGCTGAATTCAACTAGCGGATACTGAGCCAGCAGGATGTCGAGGTCTCTTCAACGGAGCAAAGTAATGACTATTCTGAGGCTGAGAACTTGTGGCTCGACGGTGAATTGAACACTTGCATCGAATTACTTTTAGAGGCTTGTGACGACACAGAGAGATTTCGGAAGGAGAATGAGGAACATCAAGCTCGGCTGGATAAACTGACCGATGCCAAGGCCAACGCTGAAGCGCTGAAGAAGGAGATGGTCGAGCTGGCAGAGAAAGCCAAGCCTGTTGAATTGTTGTCGAGGCTGGAAGGAGAGATAGAGGCGTTTAAAGCGGAAGCCCAAGAGCATGAGAGCGAGGTTGAGAGCTAAGAGTTGGATCTGGCTTCTGTCGAGGAAGAGGTGCGGAAGCTCATGGAAGTAGGAGACAAGGCTCGCCTCTTCGGTCAGCAATCTGCAAAGGAGTCTCTTACTATGAGCTCCTTCAATAATGCTTTGGGCCAGGTCGTAGTGATGTACCCCGGGCTCGACATTTCCTTGGTGCATCCGTCGCACACGATTTCCGCAGGTAGGATTGTTAAGTCGGTGGAGTCTGTTGATGAGCATGGGGAGCTCGAGATCATCTACCCCCTAGAGTCGTAGTTTGTAGCTTTTGTAACTTGTAACTTGTCTTTTTTTATTTTGGTGGCATCAATTATGCCCAAGGTCACCTTCAACTTTAATATAAACTCATGGCAGCGTCCTTTCCGGCATTTGTATATATTATCCTGCCTTTGTGATTCTTGTTCTTTTAGTTTTGCCTTCTGCTTTCCGAGTTATTTTCAAAGTTTTATCCTTGAGTACGAGTAACGAGGCTCGAGGTAGTCTTGCTTTCATGCGGAGCCTCCAAGTTTGAGAATTCCTGTGGTCCTTTCAAAGACAAGCGAGTAGAGTGGCAGGGGATCGGGTGACTGACCTTGAATTTTGAGTCTCAATTCATGAAGAGATTCCAGGTTTGTCTTGGGACGGAACGCGCCAGGTTTGTCCTTGTTAAAGAATACTTTGTGATCGACGCTAGGCTTGACCTCGCGGTAGAGGTCAGTGAGCCACGATAGGCTCGACCTCGCGGTAAAGGTCAGTGGGCTACGCTAGACCCGACCTCGTGAATGAGAGGTCAGTTGAAGGCTCATCGGAGTGACCCTTCGAAAGAAAGAAGTCAGTCCGAGGCTGCAGGATCAGGTGTGACTTCATTCGATCTGGTTCACCAAGTGCGGAGCTTGAAGTGAATGTGGAGTGAAGAAGCTCGTTCAAGATTGCGTGCAAAGGGCCCGACCTTGACCTCAATCAGCGTTCTTTGTGAGGCAGCAGAGTTCCTGAAAAGAATTAGTTTATTGATGGGGACCAAGGTCCAATCAAGAATACAATCATTAGTAAAAGATGGGGACTCGAAGGTCCAAATTAACCTAAACTTATTGATGAAAAGTAATGGAAACGATAGTAACAGGACTAGAAATGTAAGCAAGAGTAGTAGCAGAGGATGTCCCTTTTTTTTGGTATCACGTTATTCGTCTCCGTGGTCGAGCTCGGACTCCCCGAGTCGGTTACAAGTAAGTGGTACGAAGTGTTGTGCTCTATGCTAGTTGTCGAGGGAGACTTTTTGGGGAACGTTGTTTGCTTTCTGAGTTGCTTTGGGGCTGAGGGAGCCCTGCAACGTCGTGATTACGGATCTTTTAGATAGATCGGTAGGTGCAGTGGTGTCTCCGAGTTCAAGCTTGATGCGGCCAAGGCGTTCTTCGTCTAAGGCGTAATGATCCTCGAGTTCGATCAAATTGAGCTAAGAGGCCACCTGTTTGTCTGCTAGCTCCTTTTTCTTCTCGGTTTTATATGACTTGTGCCCTGTTTTCACTGAGAGATAGTGACACTTATTTGCGGACTCCAGATCGGCAGCGATGATGATGATCTCGTCATCAGCTGAGTAGAATCTTATCTCCATGTGGACTGTGAATGCCACCGCTCCGAGTCTGCCCAGGGTCGGCCTCCCTATGATGCAATTGTATGGAGACTTGCAGGCCAGCATCGAGAATGGGTCTTCACTGTTTTGGAGAGCTTGTCAGTTCCGTACGTGACCATCAATTCAAGGTACTCGAGCGGCACCGACTTCGACCCATTGAAACAGGTCAGATCATCGCCTCTGTAGCTCAGTCTTAGAGATTTTTATCTTCGGGAGCAGGTCTTCAAACAGAATATTCGTCAAGCTTCCCTTGTCCACCAAAATTGTTAAGACTTGGACATCAACCATTACCGAATATATAATCAGCGGAATGTATTGGTTTGGATTGCCGTTTGGGAGGTCTTGGTCCGAGAAGGCGCCAGCGGGGGCACGCCAGAGAGATTGGTGGTTTTCAGGGTTCTTGTTAGCCTGTAATTTCGACAGGCTTCATTGAAAATGGTCAACAAGGCCTGACTTATATTTCGACGAAGACCAAATTATTTCGACAGAGAAAATGGTCATGCGCAAGGTAAACTCGACAAGTTTCCGGGGAAGCAAAAGCAAGAGAGAGGAAAATGGACACAAGCTTTCGACAGACAGAAAACAGAGCAGTTATGCGCTGAAGACTAGCAGTTGGTCGAAGCGTGATAGAGCGGTTCTGGTCGAAAGTAGGAGTAGCAGTTATTAATTTTCAAATTTCTAGGCAGTTACTGAATTCAATTTTCCCCCCTCTTTTTCTTTGTATAAATAACTGTTTCTGAGAAGAAACAGAGGTCGCAAATCACAATACACAACCCGATTCCTGAAACTCTAACTTCCAAACTAGAGCGAAAAACGAGTGGAAGAATCGCTGTACGTGATCGTGTACTACTTTTATGATTCAATGCAATTTGTTTGTCTTTTCTTTACAATTTCTGCACCATTTACTGCTTCTTTTCCTTTCAATTCTGTTAATCATTGCAAATCGTCCCCTTTTCTACATTTTCTGAAACAAAAACTATGAGCAATTCGAAGGCAATTGCTTTGAGATTTTTCTAGTTTGATCTCACAAACCTTCTAATAAAACTAGTGATTGTTTGCTAAAAACACCAGCAAACAAATTGGCACGCCCAGTGGGACCTTGCCTTTGATTTTGTTCATTTTCGTACTTTCTTATTTGTATTCGCTGTTGTATGCACTTAAGAAGTGGTAAAATGGTTCGTTCTAGTACGAATAATGCGTCTAGTTCCAACCCTGTGGTTTCACAAGGGCAAGGAACAGCAATGGATTCTGCGAGCATTAGCGCAGGACCATCATCGTCGACAACCGTTCCTTCATTATCAATGACTAATGTTGGTTCAACGCAGTCAGAAATGGCATCTTTGCCTATGTCTTTGCCGTTAAGTGCAGGGCTTCATCGCCCTTACATGGAAATGGGAAACGGTTTAGACCCACGATTGAATAACGTGCATCTACCCCCACTTCCTTTGGGAATGTATGGCATGCCTACTGGAATGCCACATATTTCGACCTTTTCCCCTACACATGTCTCTTCTGAGAGTGTATTTGGTCGGAATCCCCCAGCATTAACCAATACGTCTTTGTTGGCCTTAAGACAGCAAGTAGACGAGAGTAATCACGATATGGTTAATATGCTTACCCAACAAATTGGTACAGTTTTCAATCCGTTGATTCAAAATACCAATAACAGTTACCATATGTTGGCAAATCAGATGAGTAGGATTGCAGATTTCTTTGGGGCTCCAGCGGTTAATAATAGGCAAGTTCCTATTATTGCGGGTAATGCGTCGCCAGTTAACCCCCAAGAAGCAGTTGCTGTCGAAGCGTCCACAACTGTAGGCGAACTACAAGGGGCAGTAAACCACGTCCCTGAAGTAGTTTTGGTAAATAGACACCAGAACGCTGATGATGTTGTTCGACAAGTGCAACAACACAATGTTGGCGCAGAAAACAATATAGCTACTTTAGTCGAAACTATTTTGGCGCAAAATGGCCTTAACATAGGTTTACAAAGGCCTAACTTCGTATCACCATTATGTGAATACGTATTACAAACTGAGTTACCAAGGGAATGGAAAGTTCCCAAGTTTACTAAGTTTGGTGGTGATACAAATGAGTCCACAGTCGAACACATTGCTCTTTTCTTGACTGAGGCTGGGGACTTAGCACAAAATGAGAATTTGAAGATGCAATACTTTCCAAATTCTCTAACTAAAAATGCTTTCACTTGGTTCACGACATTACCCCCTGGTTCTATGTTCACATGGGGGCAATTAGAAAAGGCATTCCATGCACAGTTTTACATGGGCCAGTCGAAAATTAGTCTTAAAGAATTGGCTAGTGTTCGGCGCAAAATGCCTGAAACTATTGATGATTACTTAAACAGATTTAGGCTGTTGAAATCTCGTTGCTTCACACAAGTCCCTGAACATGAGCTTGTCGAAATGGCTGCTGGTGGCCTTGATTACTCAATTAGAAAGAAATTAGACACATCTCATTTGCGAGATATGGCTCATTTGGCTGATAGAGTTCGACAAGTTGAAAGGCTTAGAGAAGAAAAATCTAGGTCGAATAGGTATCATAAAAAAGAAAAAGTGGCATATGTCGAAGAAGAATTTGACGTTACATATAGTAATGTCGAAGGAGAGGAGATAGACGTGGCTGAACTTAAGCCTGGTCCTCCTTATACCTATAAATTATTAAGGCCTGCGGATGGGAATAACCCTGTAGAGCCTAAGAATGATAGATTTATGCCTAAGACTTATACTTTTGATGTTACTAAATGTGATGAAATTTTTGATCTTTTAGTAACTGATGGTCAAATATTAGTGCCTAAAGGCCTTAAAACACCAACTCTTGACCAAAGAAAGAAAAAGGGTTATTGTAAGTTCCATAATTTTTTGGGACATAACACTAACCGTTGTGTGCTCTTCAGGGATATTGTGCAAAAAGCAGTTGACGAAGGAAGACTTAAATTTGCTGATAAGAAAATGAAAGCTCCTATGCAGATTGATGTTGATCCATTGCCTAAGGCTGAAGCTATGTATTCTGAACCTGTCGAAGCTGATGTAGGCATGGTGGATGCTCAAATGGCAGACCCTCCTAAGTGTGTCAAGACTGCCACCGAAAAATTAAAAGGTTTTATGTATGCTGAAGGTAAGAAACAGGAAGTGACTCTAAAAGAATATGATGGGAAGATACATGCTGTGTATCCAAAGGCTGAGGAAGAATTGATAGATTTCCTCAATCGGTGTAAGTGGAATAACTCTGAAGTTATGCTTTGCCCAAGGTGCAGCGCTGTCTTCGACAAAGAAGCAGCTAAAGCGGTCGAAGGTTATCAGGATCAACAACAACGTAAAAGAAAATGGCTTGATAACAGACCAAAATTTGACTTTGCAAAGGGAGATCTTCCTGGCTATAAGGCTAATGTGTCAACAAAGCCTTCAACAAGCAAACGACAATTTGCTAAGGAGAAGTCCTCCGCGAAAGGGTATTTGGAGCTGTCAACAAATAAATCCTTTGTCCCAAGTGCTAGTGCTCCTGTCGAAGCGTGGGTACCCAATAATCAACGTGCTAAAGCTGTCAAGCCAGGTACTGATGCTGTTAAGTTTAATTATAAGAATAACTATAAGGGTAAGAACCCCATGACTAGAACACAGTGGCGTCGCTACCAAAGACAACAGAAGAAGAAGGCACACTTTGACATTAACAAGGTTCCAAGTCATTTGGCTAATAATCAAGTTCCACGCAGCATAATAGTGGCGAAGAGTGAGGTTCACAAAGCTGAAGTTGCCACAAAGAGGAATGCTGATGTTGCTAGTCATGTGTGTGCAGCGAATAAGGCCAAAGGCAAGGCTGTAGTAACAGAAAAGCCAAGAAGGCCTGCTCTTGAAAGAATATTTCCTCCATTGTCAACAGTGAAAGAAGAGAATGCTGATTTCGACATGGATGAAGACATGGAGTCTGATTTTGATGATTCTGAAGATGATTTCGATGTTGTTTGCAATGTGGTATCAATACTGTCTCTTGAGTACGATGTTATCACAGTACCAAATGATGTTGAAGAGGATTTTACAGAGGATATGGCTCATCATAAGCCAATGTGTTACTATGTGATGAACAATGGTTGTGTCGAAGACCAAATGGCTACCTTCGAGAAGCTAGATATGAGTATGCAAAACCACTTGAAACCCCTGTATGTCCAAGCCAAAGTCAATGGTGTTGGAATTAACAAAGTGTTAATGGATGGTGGAGCTGCAGTGAATTTAATGCCACATGGTCTTTTGAAGAAGATTGGTAAGTTCGACACTGACCTCAGGCCACATAACATTGTCTTAAGCAACTATGAAGGCAAAACTGGCCATTCTTTGGGGGCCATTGAGGTGGACTTAATCGTTGGTTCCATAAAGAGGACTACATTGTTCTTAGTGATAGCCTCTAAAGCGAATTTTAATTTACTCCTTGGTAGAGAGTGGATCCATGGAGTTGGTGCTGTCCCTTCAACTTTGCATCAACGTTTAGTAATGTGGAAGGAAGATGGTTTGGTAGAGTATGTTGAAGCCGATCAGAGCTACTTCCGTGCTGATGTGAACCAAGTTACCAAGGAAAATTTTGAGAAACAAATGGCGAAGATTGCGCCATGTTCATCTTCTAATGAGGCATATGTTCCTGCGGATAATGTTTTTGCCTCAGTTCATCTTGACCCAAATTATGGTTTTGTTTGGGAAAGAGAAATAATGGGAGATGATAGTGTCTATCCTGATGGTGTCCTTCGACCAACGGGATGGAACACTGGTTCTTGAAAATGTTCTTATGTCAGTGCCCAATGCATGGGACAAAATTACGGCTTATATGGCCGAAAACAAGTTTAACGCGGCTATAGAGGCCGAAATTATTCAACAAACAATGGCTGTCGAAGCCAGTGAGTTACATGAAGAAAATGGCATAGTCATAGATGAAAGACTTGACTGCATTTATGATGATGATCCATTAGGTTTTGAAAAGGATCCTAGAGATTCGGCAAAGCATATGCAAGCTCAAGACCCGTTAGAAGAAGTTGATTTGGGAAATGGCTCAATAAAACGGCCAACTTATATTAGTGCGAATATTGATGCTTCTCTAAAAACCCAAGTCATCACATTGCTAAGGGAGTTCAAAGACTGCTTTGCTTGGGATTACGACGAAATGCCTGGGTTAAGTCGAGAAGTAGTGGAAATGCAATTACCAATTCGACCAGGGAAGAAACCAGTGAAGCAAGGGCCAAGAAGATTTGCTCCTCAAGTGTTGGCTAAGATCAAAGAGGAAATCAAAAGGCTATTCAGAAACAAATTCATCAGAACTGCCAGGTATGTCGAATGGTTAGCCAATATAGTTCCTGTAATAAAGAAAAATGGGACTCTTAGAGTTTGCATAGACTTTAGGGATTTAAATAATGCAACTCTCAAGGATGAATATGCAATGCCTGTGGCAGAAATGCTAATAGATTCAGCAGCAGGATTTGATTATCTTAGTATGCTCGATGGTTATTCTGGGTATAATCAAATCTTCATTGCTGAAGAGGATGTGTCGAAAACTGCTTTTAGATGTCCAGGGGCATTGGGTGTTTATGAATGGGTAGTAATGCCCTTTGGCTTAAAGAATGCTGGTGCTACATATTAGAGGGCCATGAATTCTATGTTTCATGATTTTATTGATGATTTTATGCAAGTATACATAGATGATGTGGTGGTTAAATCTTCCTCAGAAAGTGGTCATTTAGACCATCTTCGCCGTTCTTTTGAAAGAATGAGGAAATATGGATTGAAAATGAATCCATTAAAATGTGCCTTTTGTGTACGTGCAGGTGATTTCTTGGGTTTTATAGTGCACAAAAAAGGCATTGAAATCAATCAAAATAAGACTAAGGCAATTATGGAAACGAAGGCCCCTTCGACCAAAAAAGAGCTTCAGTCGTTGTTGGGAAAAATCAATTTCCTTCGAAGATTTATATCAAATCTAAGTGGCAAAACACAAGTTTTTTTCGCCATTGTTAAGACTGAAGAAGGAAGAAGAGTTCAAATGGGAACCAATGCATCAAGCAGCCTTCGACGAAATCAAGTCTTATTTGATGAAACCACCAATTTTGTTGCCTGTTATTAAACACAAATGCTCAAATTGTATATAGCAGCTTCTGATAGAACAATAGGTAGCATGTTAGCACAAGAGGATGATAGTGGTGTCGAAAGAGCATTTATTACCTCAGTAGGGTCTTAATGATGCCGAAACGAGGTACACTCCTATAGAAAAGTTGTGCCTTTGTTTGTATTTCTCGTGTACAAAGTTAAAGCAATATATAAAACCAGCTGATGTTTCTGTTTATTTCGCATTTTGATGTTATTAAGCATATGCTGTCGAAACCAATAATGCATAGCCGAATTGGTAAATGGGCTTTGGCTTTGTCAGAATACAACTTAACTTATCAACCTCTAAAATCAATTAAAGGACAAGTGGTTGCTGATTTTATAGTAGACCATTCTGTTGTCGAAGAAACATTAAGTTTTGTAGACGTATATCCTTGGAGGTTGTACTTTGATGGTTCAAGCCATAAACATGGAGTTGGGATTGGTATTTTAATAATATCTCCTACTAACATTCCAACGAAGTATAAGTTTAAAATTCGGGATGTTTGTTCCAATAATGAAGCTGAGTATGAGGCTTTAATAGTAGGCCTTGAAATTTTACTTGAGCTGGGGGCAAGTCATGTCGAAATAAAAGGTGACTCTGAGTTGGTTGTCAAACAATTGACAAGAGAGTACAAATGCATTAAAGAGCACCTTATCAGATACTTTGTTGTTGCCAATGCTTTGTTAAAAAGATTTGAGTCTGTTCACTTAGAACATTTACCACGAATTGATAATCAAGTGGCAAATGAATTGGCACAAATTGCTTCAGGCTATAAAGTTTCAAAACAAAGCCTGGATGAGTTAATTGAAATAAAGGATAAAATCATTTCTAATGACTATTCTTCGTCACTATTGTCAACACCAACAACTGGGGGGGCAACAGATATGAACGCAAACGAGGAACTAGTCGTTGTCGAAAAACGTCAATTTTTTGGTAACTTTGACTTGGCAGAAATTCTTGCTCTTGA